>CAJQZN010040764.1:53677-101372 GCA_907164685.1 Colias eurytheme
CACGCTAGATCAATGCAAACTGTTTTTTAATAAAGATTTCTGCCTACAACAACCTGTCGTCTTTCTTTAAGATTTGCTCTTAAACTAGGCACTTTCCAAATCGACTAACTTATACACTTTACCTACAACATCCTATAGCACTAATGAGCGGGAAACACGTACAGCTAAATAGTCGTTCTAAACCACAGATTAAATATCAGATATTAATTAAAATGGAATAAAGTTGCTTTTGGCTGCGCCTTCGTCTTTGCCTGCCAAGTACAATTGAGTTAAATGTACGAAATAAGTATAATGTTTGTTTTAGTTTAAATATTTTTGTGTTATATTGAAAAGATAATGAAAACATCTATACATTTTATGAATTAACGTATCCTGTGCCTATTAAATACTTCTTATAAATACAAATCTCTATTTTTTTTAAAGTAATTGAATAATTGTGTTTTCTTTTTATCCACGGCATTTCCCAGAGCTTTTACTTTCATTAAGGCACTTTCGGTAGTTTCGGATAGTTCCTGATGAATTATGATAAATTATTTATTATATTATTTGCGGTAAAGAAAACCAGGTATTTGTAAATTATAAGTGGACATTAGAATTAAAAGTCTCATACCATCTTTAAAAATACTAGATTTTCTAGATTTCTAGTGCTAATTCCGAGTTAAAAGCGGGATCTTCTCTAAATTTTAATACTTAATTCCTTTGTGGTTAAAGTAAGTCTTATTCGTGGTGTAATTTCAACTGAATTGTTGAAATTTAAAAGCGTAAAGCGACCTCTGAGGGTTCGTTTGCGAATTAAAACGGGATTTTTAATGTAATTTAAATTTATTAAAACACTATTGCACAATAGTTATCCTTATTAATTATTACAAATTCTACTAACTCCTGTATGTATTTCTGTCTTTCTGTCTCTTCTTCAGGCCGATATTATTGAACCGATATAGAAAAAAAAACTTACAAAGATAGATTAAGACCTAAGAAAGGACATCAGATAGGTTTTATCGCGAAAATCTGGAACGGCAACGAGAACTATACGGGTTTATCTTTGACTACTAATTATAAGTAAATTAATACTAAGAAAAATGTTATATATTATTTTATTATCTTTACCTCAAAATGTGAATTATTGTGGTACGGTAAAAATCCAAACAATTTATGTATATCAGTAAGATTTCCAAATTCACATATCGAAGTGAAAATAAGATACGGGATAGAAGGAATACAAAGTGTGATCGTGTAGTCAGTAGATCTCTTTGAGCGCCTCCAGCATCTCAACAAACGATGTAACGCATGGCTAGCGACGAATTTCGTACGGCTCAAGTTATAAGCTGATGGCGAAAAATAGTATTGGCGTCTTATTGTGACGTCATATTATCCTACTAATATTATAAATGCGAAAGTTTGTGACGATGGATGTTTGGTACTCCTTCACGCAAATACTACTGAACCGATTACAATGAAATGGTATGTAGGTAGCTGAAGATCCAGAATAAGACAAAAGCTAGCTTTTTATCCCGGAAATCCCACAGGAACGGGAACTATGCGGGTTTTTCTTTGAGAACGCGGACGGAAATCTAGTCTAGATATATAAGCTAATGCGCACTAAAAATCTAATGCAATGTATGTGTCTTTAAATTTGATGGAAATGTCAGAATAATTAATAATTCTTTATTTGTCCATAAACATGGTATACCTAAAGATGTTATATTTTTTTCACTTACAGTAGGTTAGTTAGTACACAGCATGTTTAGCTAGTAGCTAGTAGCTTTCACAAAACAACAACATATATAGAATATTTAAAATCACTACATAGTATATAAAACAAAAGTCGCTTTTTCTGTCCCTATGTCCCTTTGTATGCTTAAATCTTTAAAACTACGCAACGGATTTTGATGTGGTTTTTTTGACGTGACAACGTCTTATAATTCGATAGAGCCGGTTGCACGCACGAAAAAACATGACTCATGCGGCGTTACCTCGCTCTGAGGCGTTCCATGTAAGGTTTGAAGAGCAAGCGAGAGCGCGGAACGAGCGACAAAGAAGCACAATCGGACGTTGTCACGTTCAACTATCGTCAGTAAACCTACTTTACAGACAACCAATTTTTTTAATAGATAGAGTGATAAGAAGAAGATTTTAGTATATAATTAATTAGGTTTTAGACAAAGCGGGCGAAGCCGCGGTCAGTAAGCTAGTTAATTAATATAATGATACTCTCCAACTACTAGTATTTGTTAACAAATTCGCAGTAACAGGAATGAGTAATTAAGACAATATCTATTATATTGAAAATAATTTTCTGCGAATAAAGGACTCTACCCACTACAACGTGAATACTTTGACCTTAAGGAAGGTGTCAGACAAAAATAATCTTTGTATTGAAAAATATGAGCCTATGCCCACTAGATTTTTCCCGTCCTTGATCAGAACGGTCACGTGGCATGCACAGAGCATTAACAATTACCCATACTGCGGCTTTGATATTTATACGCGACTAGCTTTCCACCCGCGGCTTCGTCCGCGTTTACAAAGTTACCGTTCCTGTGGAATTTCTGGGAAAAAAACCTATCCTATGTGTTAATCCAAGTCGCCCTCTATGTGTGTGCCAATATTTATTGTAATCGGTTCAGTAGTGTATCGCGTGAAAGAGTACCAAACATCCATACATACATACTCACAAACTTTCGCATTCAAAATAGGTGGCATGTTGCTTTCCGATCCTATCGCGTTCCTATTACGTTCCTAGTAAAATACGTTGTAGTGGGTATTGTCCTTAAGATTCGATCATCAAATCTTAAGCACGTGTCACATTCAGCATCCCACGCAAGCAAAAATGTGTAATAAAATATATTACTGTATTCTTCATATATTTTATTATACTAGATTTACGCCTCCGCACCCAGTTATGTTAAATAATAATAATAGGGTTTATTTACACTATATGTACTACAATGTCACGAGGACGAGTTTAAAACATGGAATAGGTAAGTAAATATATTAATACCGACACAATATTTTCTGTATTCTAGTGTTATTTTAGTGTTTGTCGAATTTTATCACTATACATATTGTGGAAGTTGTATTAAATCTTCTTTCGAGCTGGCCCTTGATGAGTTTATATTGCTAGATACGTGCATAGAGACAGATAATAATAGTTAAAGTGAGAAATAACTTCAACCGGCCAGTGCCCAGTATAGTTCACGCAATAAAAGATGGCTCGATGCAATTAGGAGTTTGGAGCTTGCTAATTTCAGTCACTACACTTCTTCTTTCCCCGAGCGCTCTTAATTTACCGCGCGACCTGTACTTGAACATTTAAAGTCTTTATACTACATTTAAAGTACGTTACGTTAACTCAAGTAAATTACTCAAGTACGTTACTCGCTAAAGGTTACATTTTACACCACAGAATGCAGGTAACGAACCAAAGAGACACTTGTCTCGGTTGGTGCCCCGATGAAATTTCAATATCGCGAGCGTGGGGCAATACGAAGCTAGGAATAGAACTATGGGATAGAACTAAGATACACTACGGCTCTTAGAATGGATTAGTATTAGTATTGTGTAATAATAATTAATTGAATTTCCATCAAAATTATCAAGTTGATGGTTAAGAGATCTATTGCAATAGATTGTTTGATGGACCACAACCTTCTGTGAAACATGTTTTCCTGGTAGCTGTGTATTCAAATTTTCTTTCAAAACAATACTTGCAGTTATTATCACAATAATTCAATTTTCAACAAGGCACTCATCAATATTCATCTTTGCAAAATGATGAGAAACACAAGTACTGTATAATTATTTTCGTCATTAATTTCAAAAGAAATTATTGGTATGTCAAAACTGAAGCCTCTTGCAATTGAGATAGCATTACTTCAATCTGATACTAATTGATGCAACGTTGATTACGAGTATCGACGTAATTTATGGTTGCGATAAATTGGAACATTCTAGAAATTTCGTAGCATGAGATGGTTGTATCTGTGGACTGTGGTACTTGAGAAGGAAAGAGATGGATGGTGTATATGAGCTTCGTCTTATAAAATAGTTTGGTTTAAAAAATAGTTATAGTAATAAATTTATTTTTAAGTGCAAATGTTTGTTCTTTTTATAAATCTCATTTTTCGTGTATAAATATATGTAATTTAATAAACAATTATGAGTTTATTTTAATTAAATTATTTTTTACAAACTCTCTTAAATAAATAAACACGAAAAGGAATTTACAATACTAATAAATACGCAAAAGAACATGTTTTAACTAATAATAAATTTTTGTGTGAAGTGCTACGGGATTCCACCTCGTGTAGCTCTCGTAGCTTAACTGATAACTAAATTGAAATATATATTATATTAATCGCCTATATACTTTTAATTTAGTACTTAACGAAAATAAAAGAAATAATATAATATGTACCTTGTGTGTAATTAAAATCCTTGTAGAAGTCAAGTCATAAAAACCCCACATAAAACTATTAAAGCATTACTTTTACACAATTTTAAAATAAATAAAAATATATAATCGCTACTTTGTTTAATTATAGCAGTTATAATTATCATAAAACTTACAGAGCGTATACTCGTGCAGGAATCAAAGACAAAGGAAGACCACAGACAATAGACGGCGATCAAATTAACAGAGAATTAATTATTTTAACATAGATTATAATAACTAGATATTTTCAATAACAAAATATGTTTTTATAGTAAAAATATAGTTCATAAAACGTGACTTATTTCTTCTGGTTTCTATTTGTTTGATTTTATTTTATTTATTTAATGTTTTATGTTAAGCTAGTATTCGAACAGATTACTCAATACTGACTACGTGTAGCTATAGGTTATGACGTCAGAAAAAAAAAGTTGAACCAGTTTCAAAAATCGAATATACTGCATTTTATCACATTTACTACGCACACGGCACAACAAAATTTGATTAAACGCAGAGCTTAAAACAAAACGGTTTTCCAATAAAATAACTAATTTAACTAAATCGTGCTCGCGAGGCGTGTCATATTTCTTTAGCGTATTTCGAGTCACATATGTGAAACGTAAAAATGATTGTGAAGCGTTTAAACAAATCAATTGCTTGCATATTTTTGCAATTCGACTCTATTTTAATGGACTTCAAAAATTGGAAATTTTTCATTTTTGTAGTTTGTATCACATAGTATAAAACCAAGTCGCTTTCCGCTGTCTGTCTGTATGCTTAGATGTTAAAAATTACTGAATAGATTTTCACCGCAATTTAGGCTAGTATACTTTAAGATAGAGTCGAAGTAACCACTTTCGTTTATCCTGCCGTCCTATTCAAACTCTAAAATATTAAAAACGTACAGATAAAAAATGTTCCAACTAAAATTAAATGATACCGTTACATTGGTACATTTCTTGTGTGTTTTATGCTCCTTGTAGTTTTACTGTAGCCTATAGCATAATAAGAGAGTCCAGTTAATTACCACAAATTGTCCTTACAGTTTCCTTTTTCAGTAGGTAATTTAACAGACATTATTACTTGGAATTATTTATTCTAAAGAACATCATAAAACTGTAAAGTTACTGTTAGTTTAGTTACTTTAAAGTGGTTTGTATTAATCAAATAACATATTAAAATTAGATCCGTCGCGCGGTTTTACCCGCAAATTAAACCACGGGCAAATATATGTCCATAGCTTCCTATGTGTTATTGTGTATGTGTATATTGTGCCAAATGTTAACAAAATCCATTGAGTAGTTTTTTTCTTAAAAATATAATCCATCCATTCTCACACATTATTAGTAAGTTTGTACAAAGAAAATCAACAAACAAATCACTAACTACATAGTATAAAAGAAAGTCGCTATCTATCCGTCCCAATGTATCTTTGAAACTACGTAACGGATTTTGAAGCGGCTTTTCAATAGATAGAGCGGTTCTTGAGGAAGGTTTTTAGTAAGTAGTAGCTGTGCTCGGTGCTCCGCGGTTGTAGGTCGCAGTGCTCCGCTCCTGTTTGTCTTAGCGAGATGATATATTACAGCCTATAGCCTTCCTCGATGAATGGGCTATCTAACACCGAAAGATTTTTTTTAAAATCGAACCAGTAGTTCTCGAGATTAGCGCGTTCAAACATACAAATTCTTCAGCTTTATAATGTTACTAGCGGTCCGCCCCGGCTTCGCCCGTGGTACATATGAAAAATAGATGTTGGCCGATTCTCAGACTTACCCGATATGCACAGAAAATTTAATGAGAATCGGTCCACCCGTTTCGGAGGAGTATGCAGACTAACATTGTGACACGAGAATTTTATATATAAGAAGATTAGTATTAGTATAGATATACAAAGCGGGCGAAGCTACGCGCGGAAAGCTAGTATATTATAAGAATAGTACTCAATTATGCACAAAAGGCTTGGCGTGTTTGTAGTAAGTAGTTGGCAGGTAAACTTTTCGTTAGAAACAACTTTCAGTGCGGTCAGTTTATGGAGTGTAAAAGTGCTTAGTGTTATTTTAGTTGAATTTCAAAGTTTTATGGGTAGATAAAAATAATAATACTTTCTAAACTTAATAGCAAAAAAAACTAATTAGTCAACTCGGAATTTATCGTGATAAAGTTTAATTGTATCTATCTGGCAGGAAAAATAGAAAATTAATATTATGATGTTTTTTGTGAATATCAATTAGTAACGTTTAGATTGTGTATTCTTATAATCAAAAGTTACCTTTTTAGATACCTAACCTTAAATTCGCCTAAAAATGAAATAGAATTCATAGAGTTTTTATCAATTTTTATAACAATTTTACTACAAGCAAATCACGATAAAAATGCCCAATTCCCAATCCCAATAAAAAAATATTACTTCAAGCAATATCCCTCACAAAGAGTTTTCTAAAACCAACGATACGCGTCTGCTGACGTCACAAATATGGCCGTCAAAGTTTGACACTCACGAGCGCGCTGCAAGTTAACTGTCAGCGCTAATAGTGGCAGCAGAGTAGTATATTCTTTGAGTGGCAGCGTAACTGGATTTAACCGGTTTGTTACGTAGAATAAAATTTAGGAAATCGAGACTACATTTGAGTGTAAAAATAGTGTTATGGATGTGTTGTGGATATTGAATGTTGATTTAGTGAGAGAAAATGAAATTATTGTAATTGCAATTAAACAATCGAGCGGAGCAAGCTGAGCGTCTCGAATTATTTTACGTTGAATGAATCGCCAAATTTGACACTGTCAAAACAATAAATATGCCTAACAAAACCAAGATGGAGTAACTATCGATAGTAATTTTCCGATTTTCAAAAATTCGTAACTCAAAAACTAAAAGTTTCCTCAAAGTAAAATTTCAGATTTAGGTTCCATAGGACTAACCACAAAAAAATTTACGACTCTCAACTCCACACCCTATAATGTACAGTTTAGCCGAATGTACACCTTCTATTATTTAAAATTAATATTACATAATATTATGTTTTACTAATTTAATGATTGTCGTATTCAAGTAGGTAAGTATTTTAGGGTAAATATCAGTTGTTTTTAATACCTACTTATTACATAATTATCACATGCGTATTAATCAAACTAATGGAACAGCGTATTCTTTATATTAATAAGCGATCCATTAATAATTATCCTATAAGCTACTTAACTATTTGTCAATGTTGATATCATAGCTAAATTTCGGTCTTCTAATTTTCGGTAAATTAATAATGAATAAATACAATTCATTTTAAGTAAGCCTGAATCTGCAGATGAAAGCTCTGAGATTTAAGCAAGCTACGCGTTGCGGTCAATCCGGTGATGGGTGTCTCTTAGTACCTACCTACCATATTTAAGCGAAGTCGTCTTAATACATAAACAGTACCTAATTATAATGTATGTTAGGTACCTAGTAGAACAATAAATCATTTCGAACCCACTAAGAACAACAAAAGAATGCTCTACGCCTGTTTACACTAAAATAATTTGACATAGTGGGGTTAGAATGAGCATTCGCTCGTTTGATGTAAATGCACCGTTTCGTATCAATCTTATTCTTATATATAAAAATGAATCGCAAAATGTGTTGGTAAGCGCATAACTCGAGAACGGCTGAACCGATTTCGATAATTCTTTTTTTATTATATTCCTTGAAGTACGAGGATGGTTCTTATGTAGAGAAAACGTAAACATGTACCACGGGCGAAGCCGGGGCGGACCGCTAGTTTTCTATAAAAACATAGTTGATGTAATTTTGGCACAAGTATCAGCATATAATAATTATGTTAAATGTTGCAACATGTGACAGTTTAGCATGTACGAAGGCCGATCATTTGTCGGCGATGTGAGTGCTGGCTGTCGATAATCCATTTTGTAGCACGCTTCGTTAGCTCTGCTAGGGCTGCCATCAAAAATATTATACGTAATATTTTCTTGTGTTAGATTTTAAGCAAGTACTATATATTCAGAAATTAAAGTTTTAACGGATTTTAAAAGCGATTTATTCATTATATTAATATCCCGGCGTTTCGCACACTTTGCAACGAGCGTGGTCACTGGGAGGCTAATTGCATTACAGGCATTAATTCATTTGTCATTCCAGCCTTTCAGGACGTCCACTGCAGGACATAGGACTCCACCAAAGATTTCCACAACGACCGATCACCAGCGGCTTGACATCCTGTTACAAATGACGCGAAATTTTGTGGGTCATTTGTAACAGGATGGCGGTTCTACAGGAGTCTTAGTACGCAATGACAAAAAGAAAAATGATGGTCCGAACGCTGATACCGGATGCGTTAAGATACTGTAATATAAAATATAACAGTATCTTAAGATAAAATATTATAGTATCTTCACCGTGTGTGACGCGCTTGAAACCTTTTAAAAAGTTATTATTCGCTAAAAAGATTAACTTTCTTTCAAAAATTAAATCATATTTACCTACAAATTGCCTTCTGTAAATTTATAAATTCTATCTATCTAGAGTTATAAAGGTTGCGAATAAGAATAAAACCAGAAGCGTATTGTCTACTAAAGCATTATAAAAACTATCAGAGTTATAAAAAAGACGGGTTGCACTTTGGGAGTGCCGGCAGAAGTGAAAACTTGATTATTAACGTTCAGCATGTTTGATATTTTGGAATGGTATCCGTCTTACGCATGGAATATAAGGGCTAAAAAAAAATATCCGTCTTACGCTTTTTCGATCAGGCCACGTGTCCTGACGCGAGTTTAATATTTTATACCCAACGCCGCTAAAGAAGTTTTCACTTCAAAATTTGACAATAATCTAACATCTGTTTTCCCTATTCCAAACAAGCCGTGTGACAGCCCTACGCCTAACGATGTGTACACACGACGGCCGCTCCCCATAGCGAGTCGCGGGATCAAAGCATTTTTCTAACCACGTGTACACAGGCCTTATTACGCGTCTTACCTGTTTCTATACTTTGAGAAATTACGTCCAATAAGCTTTATTGGATTTTGCAAATGATTCTGAGCCTGTTTTATTAATGTCGTGCGCGTTTTCGATGATGCTGCTTATAATTCAAGAGTATTTGATCTTTGGTTACCCTCATCGAGTGTGCGGTTTTTAGAATGTTTTTTGTGCTGGGGTTAAACAAATCTTCAGCTTAATTGTAGGTAAAGATGGAAAAAGATAAAATAAGTATTACATATAAATACAGGTTTCGTTTGAACATCGCTTTTAAAATTTATTTGTTCAATAGGTTTTGCAATTAATGTTAGTTAATAATTTGATGAGAAAGCTCATATTATATTATTAATGTCTATGATTTTCCCACTATAAAAAAATAATGTGCTTTCTATTTTTAGAAACACTAAAAAATGCCTGAGAATAAAAGATTACGAGAACGCTTTAATGATACTCCCCTTACCTAAGGAATTAATTCATTTAGGGCCGATTTTTCAATGCTTGGATAAAACTTTTTCGTCGAATAATGTATAAAACGACCATTTTAAAAACGTATTCTAATTGCCCGTATTTGACAGTTTACGTGACATTTTAATATTATCGTGTAATACTTTATTGGACGGATAAGTTTTATCCAAGCATTGAAAAATCGGCCCTTATTATTATATTTCAACAAAATTCTATTGGAGTTAATTTTGTATCAAAGATTATAAATAAAGAATGTACAATTACATTCTTACGTTCCAGTTGTTTTTATTCTATTTATAATACAAATTTTTACGTAACGATAACGTCGAAAAATATGTTACTCAAAGCACTTCAAAAATGCTTGAAACTTTGTTTTTAAAAGCATTTCAAAAACGCTAAAATACTGTTAACTTTAAATAAACAAGGAACTCATTAAAGCCAACACAAAACGCCTTCAAAATCGATTTTATGTTAACTGAATGATCATAATTAATGATGCTATCGCTAATCGAATTGTGATTAATTGTTATTGGCCCTTCGCTATGTTAATAAACGTATATTTAAACCATTTTTTTGATTAATCTAAGAACAAATAACGGGCGTATGAATATTTTTGCAAGTTTTATATATTTTTTATGATTGTTATCAATTTTGTGATGAAGGGATAGATGTACTCAACACACAAAAAATGAAATTTATTTGGTACTACATATTTTTAATTATGTACTTATGCAAGTAAGGAAGAAGTAGCTAAGTATTTCATTTTTGTAAATGATATAGGTATATATCAAGAAAAAAATAATGAAATGCTTTAATTGTATATCTATACTTATATTATAAAGCTAATGAGTTTTTTTGTTTGAACGCGCTAATCTCAAAAACCACTTGTCTGATTTGAAAAATTATTTCACTGTTAAATAGTCCAGTTATCGAGGAAAGCTTATAGGCTGTATAATATCATCAATCACGCTAAGACCAAAAGGAGGGGAGCAATGCGGGTAAAACGGCAGGTCACAGATAAAGGTAAATTGTTTAGACTTTAGATCTATACTAATATTATAAAGAGGAAAGGTTTGTATGTATGTATGTATGTATGTATGGTTTTCACGCATAAGCTGGACCGATTTTGTTGAAATTTGGCACAGATAATCTTTAGACCCTGAGAAAGAACACAGGCTACCTTTTATTGCGAAATATGTACCACGGACGAAGCCGGGGCGGACCGCTAGTAGTAATATAAACATAAATGTTAAGGTCAGATGTTAACCCTTTTAACACTTAGCAAGTAGGTAATAAAAATTAAGGCAAAGTAGGGATGAAGAGCGGAAAATTGAACACATTTTGAATAAAATTGAATACATTAATTTATAGTATAGGTATTCTAGGTCTTCTAGGTATTTCAAATATCAATTTAAGACATCGACTATTTTTAATACGCTTTTAGAGCTTCACCTGTGTGTTTTTATTTGAATACCTCCTTTATGACTCGATTTTGATCCATTCTCTTTTTAATATGTTTAAAAGGAAAAAAATTCACTTATCAAGGATCAGTGACACACAATACAACTTCATGTTCAGTTTGAGCTAATTTTTTCATATTTTTTTGAATCTTTTTAATTATATCCGTTGTTATTTCCATTACTAAACAAAAAATTGAGTTGAAGCGTGTTTTATACCTATATTAATGAGTACTAGTTGTAGTATGGTATTATAAAACAAAATCTACAAACCTGTAAAGCGGCTTCCCCCCAGCGTGCCTAAACCACAGCACCATATAGACTCTATCTTCATGGGAGTCAGGTTCAATATCGCATGGCAGCGACGCGGTGCGCCCCACCACCGCCTCCACGTCCATGGTGGACACTGGAACAAAGTCCACTAAACTTCAATTGTTTGACCTGTTCCATACATATTTGTATTTTTAATCATAAAAGTATTTTTGGCAAAAATCTGCAGAATAGAAAAAACAATTAAAACAAAAATATTTTTTGGGATAATTTTGCAAAAAAATAACCTAAGACGGTTGTATGAGTGTTGATATTTAAATCAGGAGACCAGATTCAATCTCTGATAAAAAATATCTTTGGCGTGAAAGCTTCGCATTTTTAGTTGCATTGGTGAGTATTGTTTCTGGATTATTATAGCAACAACGCATCACGATGCCCTCTTTTCAATTTACCTACTTTATTAAATAATACGTTGTAGCTACTTCGATAGCAATCAGGATTACGATAAATTACTATTATTTCGAATTAATATACAATTCGAATATCATATCACAAGCATATAACCCATTCGCCCACCTAAAGGCTAAAACCAATTGAAAGCACACCTGTCAAGCCGTGACCTTTAACAAAAACTTATTACTGATTCAGATGGTCCGCTGAGACTCATTCTTCAGCAAACTTTTAATACGACACGTTTTCAGCTTTAAACTTCAAAGAATATGTGTGAGAAATTTCCACATGAAATATACACTCTAAAGCGCATTTTATCCCGCAATTTCAACTCGTGAATTAAGTATAAAGTTTTTTGGAATCACTATCATAAATCATATTATAATTTATAATGTTTGACTATCAATCTATACTAATACTAGCGGTCCGCCCCGGCTTCGCCCGTGGTACATATGAAAAATAGATGTTGGCCGATTCTCAGACTTACCCGATATGCACAGAAAATTTCATGAGAATCGGTCCACCCGTTTCGGAGGAGTATGCAGACTAACATTGTAACACGAGAATTTAATATATAAGATAAAGCTAAAGAGTTTGTTTGTTTGAGCTCGCTAATCTCAGGAACTGTCTCAGGACTGGTCCGATTTGAAAAATTCTTTCGGTGTTAAATAGCCCATTTATCAAGGAAGGCTATAGGCTATATCATCATGCTAAGACAAACAGGAGCGGAATAATGCAGGGTAAAAACCGCGGGGCACAGCTAGTTTTATATAATCTTTGGTCTTAGAATAATTATTGTGGATAAACAATAACAACTAGATACACTTCCCGGCTCTACCCGCGTTGAAAAAAATGTATTGTTATTCAGAAATATAATAAATTTATACTGAAATTTTGAATTTGATCTACTTATAACCTTAACCTGCAAAAAACACAAATCTTTATGTTGACAATATCACTGCCTTGGAAATTATTCTGCCAGAATACCCTTATCACTTAGGGGTGCAAAAAAAAAGTTAACGACCTATTCTCAAGCCTAGTGAATATATACAAAAAAAGTTTATAAAAAATAAATATGTTCTAGATACGAGAATTTTACACATTATATTGTAAGGACAAGTTTTCATTGCAAACAATAATAATATAATTAAAATGACTGCATAAATGGTCGGAGAAATTCAGTAATAGGGCATTTATTATGTCACACAAATTTTATTATTTATTAACACATTAATTGAGGTAGGGATTCCATTATTTGACATCATATAATATTATTATAATTCGGTATCCCGATTCCCGTTGCCGTTGGTATATCACGAAACGGTTTATTATACTCGTATACTTATTATTAACTAGCTTTCCGCCCGCAGCTTCGCCCGCGTTATCAAAGAAAAACCCGTTCCCTTAGGATTTCCGGGATAAAACCTATCCTATGTCCTTTCTCGAGTATCAAAATATCTCTATACCAAATTTCATGCAAATTGGTTCAGTAGCTAAGGCGTGATTGAGTAACAGACAGACAGACAGAGTTACTTTCGCATTTATAATATTAGTATGGATTAAAATGTCAGTGATGATAAGCGAAAACTCGTAACCTTTTTTCACTATTTAATACACATTCATATGTTTATATTAATGATACTTATTCTAAAGATAAAATAGCGGAAATATTTGAATTAGCTTTCGTCTTATTCATGTTTTTTTCTGAGAAGGTTTCTTAATCTATAATAATATTTTAATGCAAAAGGCAGATACGCCTGGCTGTCTATAACGATGGAATGTTGAATAATAATAATTGAATACCTAGAGCAAAACATAAGCTACATTTTTCCGGGGATAAAAGTTTTCCACGTGTAAAACAGAGCAATAACTATAAATATGATACACCAAAAACTTTTTAATTCAAACTATTTGTTTCCATTACCATTCCAATTCAAAAAAAAAACGATGTCGCCATTCGCGCGAAAATTGTTCTCCCGCGCGACTGATTTTAAATTTTATAGTCTCGGCCGATCGGCTCATATATATCGGCATTACGGCAAATAAATCATGAATGAACGAATGAATGACCGAAATGAATTGCGAATGAACGAGCGATCGACGTTTTTGTCCGTTTTTATTACTTCTGATTGGATTACTGGTTTATTCGTTACGTGGCTTTTTGATTTTATAAGGGGCGTGATTAACTTTATTTGCGACAAATATTTTCGTTCAGTACTCAATTAATATAATAATAAAATATAACTTTATTTGTCTCATCACAACATTAGGTAAATAGATACATTGCTTGCAAATATATAGTGAGTGAGCTTATCAACTAGTGTTGTGAGAGACTCAATTATATATCTTTTAAAATAGGAATTAAAATCTATTAAAACATAAATGAATGTTATTCAGAGAGAAATGTAGTGGCTATTTAGTTCTCTGTGGTGGCACTCTAACTTAAACTTAAAAAGCTTTAAAAAAATGTGGAAAAAAGTAAAACAATATATTTCTTTGCACATAAAAATAACTCTGTTACTATATGTCAGACATATTTTGACGTCAACAAAAACAAAACAAAAACGAGCTAGGATTATCTTGGATTATAACTGATGAAGTATAAATAAAATAAAAAAAAAACTGTAAAATATCTGCCCGGGCGGATAGCTAGTTTATATTAGTTTTAGATAAACAATCAAACCTGTAAAAATAAAAATCAATGCAACGAAAAACATGATAAATAATAAGTAAAAAAAAAACAATTTATTACAAAAACATTAATCATAATTCCGCAAAAGGAGAATGGGCATTTTACTATGGAAGTTGGGCCTGAACACTTGAGTTGGACCAATACACATGAGATATTGATTTTATAATAGATCATAACACATACATGTCGGGAAAAATATATATAAAAAAATAATCAACCGGGTTTTTGTACAGTCACATCAAGTTTTATTACTTTGTGTATAATATTTTTTGCAATTAATAACTGTTATAAGACAATGCCAATATCTTTATGTTACTCCTATTCACTTTCACTTACAAAGACGTACTAATCTGAAGCCTTCTAATAACCGAAATACACTAATATTATGTTTTGTAACAGGTACCTATACCGTGTTTATTATAACACAACGTAGTTAGACGTTTTTTGTGGTTAAACTCAGTCACGCCAGTGATATTTTTTTAGTTTTATATTCACTTCTCTCGAATTAAAAACACCGTTATTGTGCGCAAAATAAATAAAACTTTTTGCCTTGACTGTACAAGAACCCGGTCGATTTATTTTTTTATTTTATTTTTTTCGTTAGGTATGTGTAATGATCTATCACAAAAACAATATTTCGTGTGTATTGGTCTTAGCCCAAGTTTCAGGCCCAATTTGCCCATTCTCCTTTATTCATTTTTCAAACATTGCGAAAACACAGAATCTTTTAAAGACTCGTTTACATATTTTTATTTATTTTCACTCGGTTAATGAAACGTAAAATGTTACCGAACGTTGATCTGACATTGTTAACTGTGAAATTTCGCGTAAAAGCTTTCTTATAAATTATCTTTATCTTTATATAATTGTGACAAAGTTTCATTTTATTTTCGTCTGTAAAAGAATAAGGAAATGATTTATTTCGTGAAAATACCATTAAAACAAGCATTTTGGATATAAATATAATTCAATGTGTAACTTTATCTTAAATAATAATTTATCTTACGAAAAATATATTAAACACGTAAACCTTATAAAATAATAACATGAATTCTACTAAAAGTAGGAAAGTCCTTTGATATGATTGAAATAAATAATAAATAATAAATGTGTCAATTTCATTTGAAAAATAAAATTTCTTTGGAAACCTGTTCATATTATTTCAACATTCAGAACGGATTATTTTATTTTACCTGACTCTAACATTAAAATTAAATGCAAACTTTATTTCTTAACACGGATTATTATTAATCTTTTTATTTAAAAAAATGGCGCTGAATCGATTATATTCTCAATAACTTTATTTTCTTATATCTAATCTTTAATAAATTATAATCAACAATCTACACAAAAACTAATTAAACCACACAACAAAAAAACAATGCAAAACCTATTAAATATTCAAACAAATGGGGCGTTAATCATGCCATTAATGTATAAATTTAAAAACCGTCCCGTGACGTCACAAACAAGGCAGGTAAGTCATTAACAACACAATGAGTCCAGCACAATGACGTCACGTGCACTCCTGTCAACACTACCACAATGGCTTTAGCAAATTGCGCCTTGTGAATGATTCAAGTTATTATAACTTTTTAAAACTTGCATGCTATGTCTTGGTATGAATTGAATGTGTGATAGACTCTAGTGACTCATAATAAAACCAGGAGCACAGAAACGGGAACTATGCGGGTTTTTCTTTGAAAACACGGGTGAATCCGCAGGCAAAAATCTAGTGGTTTATTTGCCAGGTTAAGCTGTAGAAGCCCTACTAGCGACACTACAAAAATATTCTATAATGCTGGTTTTTTTCAAATTTTTGGTAATAGGATAATGTGAAATATATCTATGATTGAAATTGAAAAATCGATAAAATTCTTGGAAGCTCTAGTTTCAGTCTTATCAATTTTAAATAGTATGGCGTCTTTCAACCAGTCATTGAATTGAAAGTCATTGAAAAATTAGGTTTAGAGACATTTATTTTCAAAGAATTTTACAATTCACTTATTCTAAAGTTTCACAGTATTTTACAAAGTTGTACACCTTGACAAAAAAATTAAAAAATTTGCGGGTGAGTGGAGATTATTTTGTGCAATAATATCGTCTTATGACGGTATGGCTGTGTTCGTGAGGAATGTTTACACGGATATAAAGCAACTAAATGTGACACCGATTGCATGAACTAAAATAAATATTAATAGTAAGTTTATTTAAAAATTAGAGTAAATAGTAATTTAGTGTTGACTTAGCTATTTAAAGTAATTCAATTAATACAATCTTGTTTTTTTTTTTATATAATATGTATAAGTATAATAATTCATAATATGATGTAATGATTTTTAATCTTTATTTTAAAATAATCATATCAAATCAAATTGAATGCCATTCATACATTTTTGACAAACTATGGGTTAAACAGAGGTTTTAAAAATTAAAAAAAACCGGCCAAGTGCGAGTCGGACTCGCGCATGAAGGGTTCTGTACTATGGGGACCCCCCCTTAATACTTTATTTTTTTTAATTTTTAGTATTTGTTGCTATAGCGGCAACGGAAATACATCATTTGTGAAAATTTCAGCTTTCTAGCTATCACGGTTTATGAGATACAGCCTGGAGACAGACAGACAACGAAGTGTCAGTAATAGGGTCCCGTTTTACCCTTCGGTACGGAACCCTAAAAAACAACTCGTAGATATTTTAAATAGGATTTTGTCAGTTTTTCTTCATGGCTATATTGCTAGTCCTTAATATTTTACTAGCTGTGCCCTGCGGTTTTAACCGCAATGCTTCACTCCTGTTGGTCTTAGGGTGATGATGTATAGCCTTCCTCGATATATGGGCTATCTAACACCGAAATAATTTTTCAAATCGGTCCAGTAGTTCCTGAGATTAGCGCGTTCAAACAAACAAACACTTCAGCTTTATAATATTAAAAAGTATAAACTACAGAGTATTTTTAGCTACCAAATATCTATAGAAAAAAATGTGTGCGTGTACTAGTGTACACACGTAAGAAGTGAAACTTCTTTATGACCTTATTTTTCAAAAAATAATTTACTATATGCAATATAATATAAGAAAAAGATGGCGCGTAACGGAAAAATGTCACGCGTAACGAAAAAATGTTACACTAATTTTTTTTCCTACCCCGATAAAGAAGTTTCACTCCAAAAAATGAACCAACTCTGTCGCAGTTGGTTAAATATATTTCCACAAATAATATCGTTGAATTTATTATCAGCTGGCAAGTGAACACATCAGCACAACATTTCGTAACTCGTAAAACGTTACGACGGAACGTTTCGCTTTCGATAATATTCAAGTACATATTATTTATTATTTCTACTTATTTACGTTAAAATGTCGAGGTCTGGGTCCTTTTTATGTTTTGCTGAGTATTTCAGTTTTTAGGACTTAGCATTTTTTTTAAGTGGAAAATTAAATGACAATTGAATTTGTATTGAATTTAAACTAATTTATTTATAACTAGCGGTCCGCCCCGGCTTCGCCCGTGGTACATATTTAAGTTTTCTCTACATAAGGATGATCCTCGTACTTCAAGGAATATAATAAAAAAAGACGTGACAACGCGAAACGGGTTTCATTTTTATATATACAGGGTGTAATCTCAATTTATTTATTTTTTTCAATATTTCCACATTATATTTATTTCTGCACATTTAAATTACAACGAAAGATTTTTTTTCATTTCCTTTATATTTTAAAATACAAGTTTTCAGCTTACCGTTTGTCGACTATTGCATTGATACATACGATTCGAATTTTTTCTTGAAAAATTCATTGCTGCTGAGAGACGAGAGATTTACAATATAATAACCTCTATAAGACCTTTACGTTTAAAAAATTATTAAGAACTAGCATTCCGCCCGCGGCTTCGCCCGCGTTTTCAAAGAAAAACCTGTTCCCGTAGGATTTCCGGGATAAAACCTATCCTATGTCCTTTCTCGGGTATCAAAATATCTCTATACCAAATTTCATGCAAATTGGTTCAGTAGTTAAGGCTTGATTGAGTAACAGACAGACAGACAGAGCTACTTTCGCATTTATAATATTAGTATGGATCACACAGCAGTGCCATATGTATGGATATAAATTAAAATATCAGTCGCTATCAGAGTCAATACACGCAACATCAGATGCAAGAGTCGAAGAATTTATTCTTTTGTACATACTTAAATTTAATTTGCACATCATGTCGCTGGATGGCTGGAAATCGATACATGATCCTGATTCCTTAAAATGTTGTGCAGCCAACAAAGTTCCATTCACTGTATCTATCATTAATTTATTTCGAATTTTTGTTTTCATTAGATTGACGTGACTGAATACTCGATCGCATTCGAAAAAAAGTTTAATGCTCGTTCAAGTTTAAAAATGGTTGGATGAGTGCATTATGAATAAAAAAAAAGTTTAAGGCTTGTTCAAATCTAAAAGATTGTTATTGTTTTTTTATATCAACAAATAAAATTAATTAAAATCGGAATTTTTTTTTCCATGTTATTCTGATATTTGAAAAGATCGTATATTTTGCGTACGATTAGGAAATTACGATCGTACATCGTACCAAAGCCAAAAAGGTCGTATAAATACGATTTAAATAGTACGATTGGCAACACTGGAGCCGACCGCGCGAGTAAGCCGCGCGGCAAGTTTATTTCGTGATCTTAACCCCTCCCGTACCCCTGCCCGAGTGACGCCTACAACGCATAGCTAGCCGAATACAGTTTATTTTTTAATTTTTTTTTAACTCGTGATATCTTTTGAATGGATTGTCAGAATCGAATAATTCAAAAAGTAATATAAAGATATTGAAGCAGTCTTAAATAATACATAGTTTATTTTGATAAGGGTTAATACCAAGGTACAAATAAAGAGCTTTTTGTAGCGGTGGTATTTTAATTTCTTTTATTCAATAAAAAAACGCTTATTGTGACATGACTGTAATAGTTAGAGATATGCTGCCGCTGATTTTTTGTAGATAATGGTGTGTTCTAAAAAAATGTAGTATATCATTTTGTTCTATCATCAATAGTTTTCGCAGCGCACGCGATATAAGGTAGTTTTTTGATATTTTTTTCACACCTTGGATTACGTTATCGTAATTTTAGTAAGGATGCCTATTTTTTTTGAAAATGAAATATAGCCTATGTCACTCAGAAATGATGTAGCTTTCCAACAGTGAAAGAATTTTTCAAATCTGCCAAGTAGTTTCGGAGCCTATTCAATTCATAAAAACAAACAAACAAAAAATCAAACCTTTCCTCTTTGTAATATTTGTATGGAAAACAGCAACGTAAGAATGATAAATATTTAATATACTTTTTTGATTTAATATTTTTTTATGATAAAATTTTAAATATTGCATTCTTTCTTTGTCACAAATTAAAGTTATTGAAATTCCTTCTTTTTAACGAATTGTTTCGTTCTCAATAACTAATATACAGTATAAATTATATTCTTGTACATAAGCTACATCATTGCCAAGTATTATCAAAATCTGTTCAGTAGTTTTCCTGCGAATTAACATACATACATACATCCATTCCTAAATTTGTATTTATAATATAAGTTGGATATGATTAATAATTTTTTCAAGGAATTTGTATGTGTATCTAATAAATAAATCCAGGACACCATAATAAAATTCTCTCCGAATATCCCTATTAATGAAAATGCCTAATAAAAAAGTGTCGATTTTCAAATAAAACGCGTGTAGACATAATTTCTGAACACAAATTTATTCCTTATGGCCTACGTACATAGAGTTCAATATCCCTTGCAGTATATATCCGTAATAGCATACCTTTTGCCTTCAATGTAGGCTTTAATAAGTAAGTGGTGTATCTTTCAAAGAAAAACTGAAAATATTTATAAATAAACAAATACAGGGTTTTATTTTAGTTGAGGAAAAGTGTAACTTTATGGCAGTTTATACAAATATACGATTTTAATGTACGTTGTTTTGCTCGTATTTGAGTTTGTGATATAGCTGTTCCGCATACGAAATTATTTTTCCTCTATTTCACAATTGTCAAATTTTATTTTCGTGAAAACAAGAAGTGTATCTTTTTCCAACAACTATTTGTATAACTTAAACTTATCAAAATCTTATAGTGACTATGAATGAATTCCAGAAAATTTCAGAATAATAAACTATGATATTTCATGAATATTTTTTGGTTGATTGAATACCACAAGAACTACTTGACCGATTTTAAAATTGCTTTACAAGTAATTAACTCTTGGGCCTACCCAAATGGAGCACCAGGCAATTCGTAAACGAATCAGTAAAGGCAATAAATATTACAATTTTATTTTTCAAGCAAATTTCACATCCATTTCTCTATATCCGCGTAAACCTGATTGCCACAGAAGCGCCAATGTGCACGCAGTAACGACGGTTGTATAAATACTATATCAGATAGCGACTTGACATTAGCCAATATCAACGGAAACGTGAACGTTTAGCGTTTGTTCCGCCGCCGGGCTTCCGGGAACACGGAATTAGGTTGCTGGATGTGATTAATTAATTATAAATAAATTTCATGTGGTGATATTTAGGGTGGTATACAGTTCTAACTGAACGAATTTTAAGTGAAAAGAATATTAATTAATTATTAATGTAGAGCATATGCTTGCCGTTTGGCAATACCTACCTAATACATTTTTATTGTTGTTATTAATTATCTACTATGGATTTCTAATCAAAGACTTATGATTACCCAGAAAAAGAAACTTTTTACATGCTTAAAGGAGTAAGTAGATCTTTCCTCGCACAATATTCTTTTTGTGATTGCTATACGATAATTTTGTTCTCCTACCAAAACAGAAGTTTGTTTTCCCAAAAAACAGCCAAAGCCGATAACCATTACATCAATCGGTCCAACATTGGTACTTCAAATAAATATTCCAATATGCAATACTTTTGTTTCAAAACACTTCCAGGGGACATTACATCACTCTTTCAAACTGAAGTATTGGAGCGGCAACGCGCCACCGATCAACTGCATCCCACACCACCAAATACGAAACCCGCCCTTATTCCTTATCAACCAAATACCATTATCGCATGCACTATTTATACCAAATTGTGTGCCAAGCGATTTTGGACCCTCGAGTAATGAAATATAGTTCGTTTTAAGTTCCAATGACGTTATCATTCAGTAGGCCCTCTTTGTATATTCCCAAACGATTTTCAACTGCGGCAAGTTTGTGATTGAGCCAATTTGAAAAATACATAGCATTTAGATTGCACTGAAACTAGTTATTTGAAGAACCTAGATCTATGAGGACTCTCGGTTCATAGTGCTTACTCCATTTCCATCTTTTGCCAACTAAATTACATTGAAATGTTTAACTGTACTGATATAATAGAGCTCTTTGTGAACTTTGAAAGTAATTTCTAGAACAACTGCGTCTAATTAAAAATGAAAATACCCTTTGAATTGTGTGCTGCTTAAGTCTTGTGATAAACAGACAAATAAATGAGATATTTAATACGTCTAGGTAAATTAAGCAAGTGAAGTCCCATGTCCCCTAGTGGGGTAAGAGACAGATGCTTTATACATCTGTTTCACTGATAGATTTTCTTTAGGGACAAGTAGGTGATCAGCACAGACATGTGGTGATCAGCCTTGTATGTCCTACCAGACCGAGACATTTTTTTTTCTTCGTCTCCACCGGGAATCGAATCCAGGATCCGTCGGTGCTACGCTCACACGTCAACCACTGTACCAAGAAAGCGGTCCGTCTTGGTAAAGGTTTAACATATTTATTTTCTTAAAGCATACCTACTAAGTAAGTAGGTATTCGATTACTAAATTAAGGAAGTAAATATTATATTATAGGTAGGTTCCTAAAGTTTAGATTTACGAGAAAACTGCATCTTCCTTTTCTTACATCCTTAACTGCAAGGATAAAGGACTGACCTTTATCTACTAGGTAACTTACAGTAAGTTGTAAGTTAGGTTCGGTTGGAATAGAATTTAACCTCCTCTGTTTTACATTCCATTTTATTTATTTATTTATGTTTGTTCCAATTGTTTGTATGTAAAGAGAAATCTATACATTGACTGTATTATTCATAGAATCTAATTATTATAATATTGTCACTGCAGCCAATTATTGAACTAACTGGCAAAGAAGAAAGGTATATTTTGAGGAACGAGATGCAACTAAAACTAACAAAGCATTGAAAAGTTGGAAAATTATTCCAATTTTTGTTCAGTTTCACCAAATTTTCCGAAATAGATTAAAACTATTTTGAATCCCCTTTCAAAGCCAATATTAAGAAAACCCTAATTTCCCGCCCAACCGTCTTCTTTCTTATAATTCGTGCAAGCCTCATAAGAACCCAAATTCAAAACGTCATACATTTTATAAATTCCTAATGCATGTAGTTCGGTCACGAAGCAAACTCGGCTAGGTTAACGATATAGATCAAGGACGGTACAATAAAAATTCGAGCGTTTTATTGGGCCGTAGAGACCGTGGCAGATACTGGTGGATTTCTAATATTTTTGTACTTTTTAGGATCATTTTGAATTAAAACTGGTTAGTATTTTTAAAAGAGAATCCAAAATTATCTAAGGTGGCTAGTGACATTTTTTATGTGCTAGGAAAGTCGATACTTTATGTACAAAGTCTCAGTCAGTTTGGGTTAGTCTACTATTTCTCGCTATCTAATAATCGACTTTTTGTGTGTCCGAATGGCGTCAAATTTATTTTATTTGTATACTTTTTATGATACACTTAAAAATCTTATTCCTAAATTATATTTTAGAATACTAATAAGAAAATGCCTATCTCAGTCTCAATAAAAAAACACGATTTCAACGGAATACAGATAAGAAATTATTAGAGATATTCATTCTAAAATTATGTTAGCTTGCGAAAAATTCAACACGATGTAACATTGAAGTACTAATCAATACAAAAAGTACGAACGTGCTTCGCGTTCTGAGTCGAAAAAAGCGAAAGCTCTAATATAATATTAATAGGGGAAAGAACGAATTGTACTTATACCGCTAATAATCTCGAAAATACGCTGATAAAAGTACTCTGCACATGACTACCACTGAGACTGAACTAAATTATGGTAGCACATATCGAATCAAATTATTTCGACGCGGCATAATTCAGGCACAGTCATTAGTACTAAATTATAATTTGTACAATTAATTGTTTTCTACGAATTTATTGTTGTGTATTGAGTTTTGATGTTAGTTAAAATAATAATGAACATGTATTAATTTAATCCATCAGTCCTCGGAATCACAGACACAATAGAAAATCTATTGTGTCGCGCCCCGATCGGGCCTTACGGTGGTCAATGGGTTAATATCAACGAAGTCTAAATTATTATTTCTATCTAAAAAGTTAAATATATTTGCACTTAATGTAGAATTTTCACTATTTCTAAATAAATAAATCATATTCAACTCTTGATAGAGCTGTATTTATAATACAAAATCAATGTTTAATAATGTTATTTTAATGTGTGAATCAATTATATTTTCTACAACTATCTTATAGGCTAGAAGAATTATATTCTAGAAGAATATGAATGATTCATGGTCAAATAGCCCTAACAAAAAACAGCAATAAATGGTAACATTTTAACATCCAATCCACGAAATCGGACTGAAAAATGGAAGCCTCTGACATCAGTTAATGGAAGCAAATTTACCGACCACTTTACTCTGGGCAGTCTATCATTCATGTATCAATAATTATGCTATTTTTTCACACTACTAGGTTTTATTTTGATGTCACAGTGTAACCACGTGTGACAGTGGTTGGAGATTTGGACCATGTGGCCGTATTCGATAAACATGAAATAATAAAGAGTTTTTATTTTTTGTTTTATAACACATATTGTATTTTTTTATTAAAAATATATTATGGAATAGAGGTTGTGTGCGTTTTTTTGTTGTGTTTGTTAAGTTATAATAATCATTAATTGATAATCATCGTTTTGAGTCAATTTGAGTAGGTATATAAATGTATATCTTTCTAATAAGACACAAGATATTATTAATTATCAGTTTAAACTATAGTTTAAACCGATATTAAATTCACATTTTCCTCTCATAAACCAAGGTTAAACTAGCGAAACCCGCGCGCAGAAAGCTAGTTAAATAAAGGCTATCATATCGATTACAAAATAAAGATTTGATAAGCTTTTAGGAAATCAGCTAATGGATAAAAGTGCATACAATCAACCACTTGAATGTATGTTTGCTTTCCTAACTCTTACTTAGTTATAGTAGTTAGTATAACCATTCTTGCATACGCTAAAAATGGGATAATTTTTAATTGTACAAATTTTGTTATTTTCTAGGAATTAGGAGGGCATTATTTTGTATATTTTGTCACGATTATAATCATTATTAATAAAATAATGGGCTAAATTTGTTGCTTATGCAAAGGCGAATCGACTAATTTAAAATATAAAAATGTAAAATGTATAAAAAATATATTTAAAAATGACGTAATAGGTCAAAGCGCGTGGTGAAGGGCTTAGCAGCTACTAGATGATATTATTTATGTTTACAATATAAGTCGATAAAAAAGATAGAGTTCGTAACCACAACAGCGAATTTTATAAATAAATACGTGTATATTTTGCTTTGTTTTCATAAAATGATGTGTGCAAAGACCATGTCAAAAATAATTACGTCATTAAATTCAAAATGCTACTTTTGTTCTAAATGTGGACAGTGGGACATAATAAAATGGGCCAGTCCACCAAAATGAGAAAATGTGGCCGTACTATAAATACTAACAATTCAGGAGTAACGTATAAGATACCTACCATTTTAACCAGATTAACCATTTTGTATTTCATTTCTCCATTCCTTGTGAAAATTTTATTGTAATATTTACTCTAAAATCTATAGATACACTAGCGGTCCGCCCCGGCTTCGCCCGTGGTACATGTTTACGTTTTCTCTACATAAAAACCATCCTCGTACTTCAAGGAATATAATAAAAAAAGAATTATCGAAATCGGTTCAGCCGTTCTCGAGTTATGCGCTTACCAACACATTTTGCGATTCATTTTTATATATAAGAAGATTACTGTCCTTATTCTTACTAATATTTAAAAAGTGCTTGTATGTCTTTCATGTTTCGACGGAGCTATTTTATGGTATGATTTTTTAATCCTAGAGAGTAGAAATATTCTTTGACTTAAGCCAACGACTTAGCGAACAGCTTGACGCTGGTCTCCCATACTATCTCAGAATACCTTCAGAACTTGATAAAGTATTCTATTTTTCATAAAAATACACAAAAATACACAAAAAATAAATGTTATAAAAGCGGTAAACACTATTTCATTAGCAGGAGACATTTCGGACACGGATAAAAGGCTGAAAATCGCGCGATACCAAAATAGCCAAATACGTAACGCGGGAAAAGATAAAAGTACTGCCCTCCGACCGCTGGCAATTATTTATTTTTTACGTGTGGTATAAGGTACGAGCGATTGATTATCTTATTGTTTCGTTTATATTCGATTTGCATTCAGCATGTATAGACCGGACTCTCAGTGGAGTTTCGTTTGCAAAAATACCGGACCTAAATCTGACTTCTGATATATATTGTATAGATCCCAGACATCCTATAGACAGATGTTGCCAACCAGTTTTGTGGTCCCCCTCTCCCCACAACGGTAATTAAATATGGCATACAAAGAAAAAAATAAAAATTTCCAAAACATGCCGCGTGGTGTATCAAATGAAAGAGCTTATTGAGTAGATCACGAATATATAGCATACTATAACATTTCTTACACTTTCTCTAAGATTTTTTAGAAAATTTACGAAAATGGTCCATTTTTGAGTTAACTTTAAACCACTATAGATTGAAAACTCATGAATATATTTTTTAAATAATTAACAATAGTCCATTGTTTACGATTCAATAGTTCGTACAGTGAAATAGTTGCATGGGGGAGTGGGGGGAGCATTCAAAGATGGCGAGTATATTTTCAAGTTTAGAAGAGGCTGATGAAGTTAAGAGGCTGATTCAAGAATGTTCTGCCATATTTTTCATTCTGTCAAACACAACGACAGTGCAGAGATAATTATTCTAAGCCCTGACACCGATATTTTTGTATTAGGCCTTTATTTCTGGCATAAACTTGAAAATATACTCGCCATCTTTGAATGCTTCCCCCACTCCCCCATGCAACTATTTCACTGTATGTCCGCTATTTATGCAAACGAACATCTCCTTGGAGCCTGCTCTAGTAAATGATAGTGATATTTTAATTCAAATACTATTAAAGTGAAACTTTTATTACATCGTCTCAAACTTTTTGGTCTGTGTAGCGCATGTCGCGTGACGGTCGGCTGCCGAGTAGGTATAAAGCGGTGTTCGGAAAGTTTCACTTTTACCGTGATTTCATAAAACCACACAACATTTTTTTATTTTAGGTATTTATTGTTGTTGTACAGTGAAAGTAATTTAGTTTGTCTTTATTTGAAGTTCAGTTGGTCCTTTAGTTAAGATAGTACTAATTTTGCAAAAGATTTTCGTAATCTTCGTAATAGTGGCAAAAATAAATACTACGATTAAATGTGTATACTCTAACATGCATAATCAAACATTCCTCTATAATCTATTGTGTAATAAGATGTCGTATGAAATTAAAGAAAATGATAAGAAATTATGAAGTAAAAAAAAATGAAAAATATATTTATTTAAAAACCATACATATGTTTTACACAGTTACAATTGTATTTATGTTGCACGTTTTACATACATTTGGCTTTATCTAGGTTTATAATAAAGGTTTACCAATAGTACCCACACTAGGCAAGCCTGTATCGTGGGCACTGAGACGATTTTACAAAAAACTAGGTGTCCTCGGTATAATCTGTGGTTGTAGAGTTAGTAGTTTCATGGGATTTTTTGGTGAAATGGAAGATTTCATTTTTCAAAACGCTATCTCCTGTGCCTTCTTCCTACCTAGGGCTGGTAAAATTCGAGTATCCAGCAGGTTTATGTGGAGTTATAATTTATATTTGATGTGCGTTTTCTCATCCTTTAATATTTATTGTTACTTTATAGCGCTTTATTACTTATAAATGCCTTTATTCGTTCGACGGTTTTACTATGAAATATTGCTATTTTGGTAGAATTACCGTGCACGTGTTTCCCGCCAAAATATATTTATTTTAATCTTTACATATGTCTTTTAAAGGCTTCGCATATGGCAGAAACAATTCCCAATTTCACATATTATGTCGCTGTTCGACACAGTTTATGGGCAAATGATGAGCTTTCTTTCTTACAATTTTGTAAGAAAAAAACTGGTCCTTTTTTTCTTACAAAATATTATAAACCCTACTGTGTTAATAATATTTTGTAGAAAAAAAGGACTAGTTTGTCCATCTAATTGGTCACCACCGGCCAAAAACATTAGCATTGATGGTGTGTTACATGTGAAGTTTTTGATCTTTTATACAATTTATATTCATAAATATAATGAGAGGAATGATTTTAAATCTTTCATTATAACTTCGCTATATTAGTTCTGCTGAAAGATTCATAAAATCAATTAATACGTACGAAACTTGATACGTTCGTAAATCATAATTAAAATCCGAAACATCCAAAAATTCCCTCACGCATCAAGCGGGAAGTCTGCCTTATTATTATTATAAAATAGGCATATTATATTTATTAAAATTGACTTCACACTCTTATTTAAAAGCGATCAATTCATAATATCAAACGTAGCATACACACTTGCACATAATACGAATTCCGAACTAAAATATATTAAATAATACTCATATTTCTACACCTCAAAAATAAAGTAAAAAGTGAAGTCCCATGTCCCCTAGTGGGGTAAGGGGCAGATGCATTCACTGATCACATAACATCTATTTCACTGATCGATTTTCTTTAGGGACAAGTAGGTGTGTCCTGCCAGACCGAGAAATTTTTTTTCATCGTCTCCACCGGGAATCGAACCCAGGACCCCTCGGTTCTACGCTCACGCGTCAGCCACTGTACCAAGGAGGCGGTGTACCTATACACTACACCGTAGGTAGCTAAAAAACTAAAATTGCCTACATAACCTATCTTTTTGTTACCTATAAATCATTTTCTTTCCCATGTCTAGACCGGATAGCTACCTCATATCGCTACAGAACACTTTCAATGCTTTCGTGGGAACTATGCAGTGCACTGATGCATTTTTTATCAACCCTGCTTTAGAGTGTCCTTTTTTCACAATTTATATGGGTTTTTAAAGTGAATAGTGATACAATTAAAAGGACTAGGTACAATGTGGTAAAACAATCATGCATACACTTTGTAAAATATAGTAATCGGAAATTAACGTCATATTATTTATTATCTGACTGTTATATTACGGCATATAATGTGATCTCTTATAAGTTTCCTGTCCTGAAGAAATTATAATTAATGAACTATATTTCTTTCTATTAAATAAAGATATTTTTTTTTTAGAATTAAGACAGACAGACAGACTATTTCTTCAAACTGTACTTAACTTAAAGCTGAAGAGTTTGTTTGTTTGTTTGTTTGAACGCGCTAATCTCAGGAACTACTGGTCCGATTTGAAATTTCATTCGGTGTTAGATAGCCCATTTATCGAGGAAGGCTATATATCATCACGCTAAGACCAACAGGAGTGGAGCACTGCGGGTAAAACCGCAGGGCACAGCTAGTCTTCCATATCCTGATTCTATGAATACAGCTTATTTTACATTTTTACTTATTATATTACAAAATATGTCCTTCTTACACTATCTGTTCCTTAACCGTGTAAAACACATATGAATTCCGCCTGCGGCTTCGCCCGCGTTTTCAAAGGAAAACCCGCATAGTTCCCGTTCCCGTGGGATTTCCGGGATAAAACTTACCCTATGTGTTAATCCAAGTTACCTTCTATATGTGTGCTAAATTTCATTGTAATCGGTTCAGTAGTTTTTACGTGAAAGAGTAACAAACATCCATACAAACTTTCGCCTTTATAATATTAATAGGATAGAAGCAACATATTACCCCATACCCGTTTAGTGCTAAGTGTCCCATAATTTTTTATTCACCGTACTTTATCCGATCAGCACGGTCTAATCACACCCCTGCGGCAATTTATAACGCAGGATGTTCGTTCGGAAATATCGGCTGAAATAAATGAACGGTTTAATGTTGACTTATTGGAGAGGATTTTTTGCGATTCTCTAGCAAGTATTGTGAAGGTATTGTCAGTTTGTAGATATATGATGTGATTTATTTGTAGAAGTGGGAATCGGAGTGTAATATGTCGCTGCGGCATTATAGTATAGCTATTTAAAAGATATAGGTTACTAACAAATCGCCCAAGTTTCACCCATGATACATGTTTACGTTGTCTCTTGATAAGTGACAATTGGTAAGGTCCTCGTACTTCAAGGATTATTATAAAAAAAAAATAATTATAGGAATCGGTACAGTTCAAGCGTGATGCCACCAAGGGAAATAGGGACTCATTTTTATATATAGAGATGTTCGGAGCTATTTGAACAGACATTTAAAAAAATATAGTTAACTTAAAGTATAAATATTATGATGGTGGAATAGAGGATAAGAATGATGAGTTCATTTTTATTTAGTTCAATTTCAAATTTTATTTTATTTTCTTTCATTTTATCACAAAGAAAATACAAAATATCTAATCTGTCTCTCTTTATTGTATAAAGTTGAGAGATGAAGCTATCTTCATCTGGATTATATATCGTTTAGAAGAATCTAGAACAAAATTATCATATAATTCAAATTTTTAAGGAAAGCTCCGTTTGATGATTATTAAATATGTCTGAAAGTTCTTCACTTTTTACGTACATAATGTGAGTTTCAGGTAGTTAGTCATCTGGCGACTGAATAACAAATTTAACATTAAAAGGTTGAATACATCTGCTTTACATAAAGTTATGAAATGAAAATGAAATGAAAATCCTTTATTTCTATAGAAATAAAAACAAAAAGTAATATAAAATACATTTAAAATAAGCAAAGGGCGGCCTTATCGCTAGGTAGCGATCTCTACCAGGTAACCTTAACAGTATAGGAAAGAAATGAAAACAAAATGTGGGTGAGCAAAAATAAGACAATTCAAACAAGGAAAACAAAGTTACTACAATATGGGAACACTACTACGTACGAGAAGTTAACCCAAATAAGATAATGTTTAAAAAAATGTTTACGTTTTTCACTTCATCGTGGCGTAAGGTAAAACAAAAATGTTATGTAGGTACCTATTAATTAAAAGTACCTTATAGAAATAAATAAATAAAAAGCACATTAAAATTTACAAAAAAAAAAAACTTATTCTCTTAACTTAAAGAAGCATTATCAAGAAATGTTGCTAGTCACGCCCGAAAAATATCCACAGAACACAGACTAGAAAATATCAGAGGTTTTATTTAAAAGCGGGTCTATATGATTAAGTGGAGTTACCGAGCTAGAATACTTCAAAGGGATTACATCAAATACAATCACGACGCCCATTTTACAGGCTAAATAATTCATGTTTCAGGAAAGGTTGGCTTTTAATCTGAGTGATTATAACTCGACTGCAAAAATGTGGATGGCTTTTCCTGTAGATTAAATCCGACTGTAATAAAGTAATGTGACGATTGGTAAGTCTTAAAAGTTAAATGAATAGATGTATGAGTTGGTATTGATGTATGGTTTGAGACTATACAAATATTGTAAGTTGTAGTTTGTAAACAATAGTAATATTGTTTACTATTGTAAACAATAGTAATAAATAGTAAATCTCAGCAGCTACTGGTTCAAATTAAAAAATGTTTATGTCGGATAGTCTATTTATCTTTGACTAGGTATATTTACGACGAACCATAACAGAAAAGCAGCAACGGAAAATTTCGCAAAAATGTTACTTTCATAATAATGTTTGAGTGAAGAAATAAACATATTACGTAGGTATATAAGATAAAATTTACTTCCAAGAAAATATCTTTCATACTTTCTGTTTCATGGGTCTTATCACATCTACCGTCAACAAGTCATAGGTAATTATAGAAATTTTTATTTATTTCGCATTTCTATATTACATCTAGGCTACTTATATAAACTTTTTTTCTTATATTTTTTTATTCTATATCTTTTAGATCTTTGAAATTTATCGATAAGTGTGTCGATTGTCGTAACTTATTTTTTAGTCATCATAAAATAAAATATTATATAGGTAGAGCAAAGCAAAGTAATTAATAAATTATGAAAAACTGTACAAAATCCCCACTAATATTATAAATGCGAAAGTAAAGTTCTGTCTGTCTGTCTGTTTCGCTTTCCCGCTTAAACCTCTCAAGGGGCCGTCCATTAATCACGTGATGTTTTTTTGGCATTTTTTGACCCCCCCTCCCCCTTGGTGATACGTGGTGAGGTTTAAGACTACCCCTCCCCCCTCCCCCCTATATCACGTGTATTTTTCGTACCTGCAAAGAATCTATTTTTTATTTATAAAAAAATACTGGTATAAGTATCATCTAATTTTATTATAGAAAATTAAAGGCTACTATAATAAACGTTCAGAGGTAGACAGAAGGATTGCAGTTTGTTTTTGAATGACATAAAAATAATGAAAGAAATGCGAAAAAGTTGTACGCGTTTGACTAAAAATAAATACATAATATGTAACGCCGCTTTTCGGTTGAGTATCGCGCGCTTGCCGAAAAAATAAATACACGTGATATATTACTTTACCCCCCCTCCCCCTGGTGATATTTCGTGATTTTTTGATGCACCCCCTCCCCCCCTTTTGAGCCTCACGTGATTAATAGACAGCCCCCAACCAATTTTGATGAAATTTGGAACAGACAATCTTTAGACCCTGAGAAAGAACATAAGCTACCTTTTATCAAAACAACACGCGGGCGAAGCCGCGGGCGGAAGCTAGTCTTGGATGGATGGACGGATGGATGGATGATTCTTACTCTTTCACGCAAATACCACTGAACCCATTACAATGAAATTTGGTATGTAGGTAGCTGAAGACCCAGAATAATACATATGCTAAATTTTATCCCGAAAATCCCACAGGCACGAGAACTATGCGGGTTTTTCTTTGAAAACACGAGCGAACCGCAGACGGAAATATAGTTTACTAGCTTTCCGCCCGCGGCATCGCCCGCGCAGTCTAAGAAAAACCCGCAAAGTAAAAGGAAGGAAAAGGAAATCCCATTCCCGTGGGTTTTCCGGGATAAAACCTATCCTATGTCCTTTCTCGGGTATCAAAATATCTCTATACCAAATTTCATGCAAATCGGTTCAGTAGTTAAGGCGTGATTGAGTAACAGACAGACAGACAGAGTTACTTTCGCATTTATAATATTAGTGTGGATTTAATAAAAGCATTATACGGATACTTCAAGGACTTAAAAGTACTATGAAAATACTTATGAGCATTAAATTTCACAGATAACTAAAACAAAGCTGACCGCAGGTTTTGGTCAACGGCGGCACTTAAACGAAAACAACCTTACACGTTTGTGAAAACTAACACTAAAATATGTATGGAGTTTTTTCAAATTTTAGGGCATGTATACGATAATATGGGTCGATAACTATCTTGGTACTGCTTTGGTAAAGCTTCAGGGGTCTAGTTCCTACTATATACTGTAAGTATATATACAGACTAGATTTCCGCCCGCGGCTTCGTTCGCGTTTTCAAAGGAAAACCCGCATAGTTCCCGTTCCCGTGGGATTTCCGGGATAAAACCTATTCTATGTGTTAATCCAAGTTACCCTCTATATGTGTGCTAAATTTCATTGTAATCGGTTCAGTAGTTTTTACGTGAAAGAGTAACAAACATCCATACATCCATACAAACTTTCGCCTTTATAATAGTATTAAGAAAGATAGTATATACTACATCTGATAATGGGAATATGTGTTACTGATAATTAGTAAATATGGCTTATAATAAATAAATATTTCAGGACAATTTCACACACGGTACGATCTGATCCCATACTAAGCTTTTCGCTTGTGTTATGGAAGCCAGATAGCTGATAATTTGGATATTATATGATTACTGGCGGTCCGCCCCGGCTTCGCCCGTGGTACATATTTCGCAATAAAAAGTAGCCTATGTCCTTTCTCGGGTATCAAAATATCTCCATACCAAATTTCATGCAAATTGGTTCAGTAGTTTAGGCGTGATTGAGTAACAGACAGACAGAGTTACTTTCGCATTTATAATATTAGTATGGATTATGCGGAAAATAGAATGTCCTTGAAAAACATATACCTCCTTATTATTTTTAGGCATGTAATAACGATTTGGTATTTATATACCAATAAACTAAAATTTAACATCTAATAGGTAAATGTATGGCAATTAAAAACAAATTTATCAGTTTCTTACCAACTTTTCGAAACAATTTTATTGTCTAATTGCTCTTAATTGTTATTTAATTCGATTGAAAAGTTCTAAAACTAGTCTCATTTTATGAATAAATGATGGACTTTCTCAATTACTGGACATAACCATCAAATACATAACCATTTATAATTAACTATAAGATGGCCTTTAAAATCGATCAAAATAAACTCAAACTCACACATTTATAGAATTAGACTTCTTATAGAAGCACTTTTGAATCGTCATTACATATTTTTTATAATTTACCACCGATTCAGAAAGCAGTATCTATAAAGATGAACCAAGAAAAAACATGTTAAAAACATTTTATTCTAAACATATGCAAGAAACTCCATAGTTGCTCTTTTAAAATCATGTCTGCTGCTGTGTATGCTTAAATCTTTAAAACCATATACTTAACGGATGTTGATGCGGTTTTTTTTAAATAGACAGAGTGATTCTCGACGAAGGTTCTAGTATGTAATTTATTAGGTTTTAGACAAAGCAGGCGAAGCCGCGGGCGGAAGGCAAGTAACATAATATGCCAAAGAACTGAATAAAATATTTAACCTTTCTGCCAATCGACTTGTCATTATATAAAGAACATAAATAAATAAATATGAAGACTTGTAAAATATGTGAAAAAATGTCGTCGATAATGGATGTATTTTGCGTTTAGGGTTCATTATTTTTGGTAGAGAATTAATAAAGCTAAGACTTCTTTTGAAATATTAGATAACTAATAATAATAATTCGTTAAATGGCAAGAAATTATGACTGGTCTATGTGTATGAATATAACTGTTTATGTAGAGTTCAATCTGGAATGAATTTTGACTTAAAAAATCTATCGATTTTTATAGAAAAAAATGTGTGCGTGTACTAGTGTACACACATAAGAAGTGAAACTTCTTTATGACCTTATTTTTCAAAAAATAATTTACTATATGCAACTTTACAGAAATACGTCGAATCACGCGTGGTAGGGATAAGAAAAAGATGGCGCGTAACGGAGAAATGTCACGCGTAACGAAAAAATGTTACACTAATTTTTTTTCCAACCCCGATAAAGAAGTTTCACTTCAATATTTCAGCTATTTGCTTACAGCAAATGGATCTATAAAACAAAATTCTTAACACATTCTGAGTTAAAGTTTACATGTATTTTTGTTACGGAACCTCTCACTAACACAACCGCTCGAACTTAACAATATTTTTTTTGTATAAAATATTTTTATTACGAATTTCAATAATGCGACGTGTTGTTTAAATCCGACCTGCCCTCAGGTGTTACAAAAACAATATTCATGAAGCGAAAGTTTTCAAATGGCATGTCAAAACATGACGCCGTGTAAAGTATGATTGACAGGTGATGTTACAAATAAATATTATACAAATTTCCTATGGTCCGGGAGCCAGCAGCAGATTTTATGACCAAGTTCCTCTCAAGCGGTAATTAGTAAAATGCATCAAAGTATAGTATTATGAAGCCTCGTGAACGTCAGCTGGAGCTCGGTTGGGGGGAAGAGCGGTTGTAGCCTCCCGTATCAGCTGACGGTTTTTCCACCAAGATACAGCCAGCTGACATATATATTTATCCACAGTTACATATAAGCTATAATCAGGTAAATTTTTGTTTGAGAGGAAATAACGGAAAATAAATTTTTCTTTAAATTTAACTTTCATGTTCGAGACACCAGCTGACGTATAATACACCATGTTGTAACCAGCTGACTATTTTTTTTCGTTGAGATATTGGGTTAGCTACAATTTGACAAATTTTTAGCTGAGAGGAAATGAATGAATGAATGTATTTTTTTTTCCTATGTGCGTGGGAGGCTACAACCGCTCACCCCCCCAACCGAGCGCCAGCTGACGTTCACGAGGCTTTATAATACTATACTCTCATGCGTCTGACGAATTATCTCTTGAGAGGAAATAGTTAACCAAATTTGCACCTGGCTCCCTAACCACTAGTATTGTAAAAAGTGCTAGGTTTTTGCGTTTAGTATATTTTGTGTAATTTTAAATATTGTTTTTGATGAATAATGGTATCCATTTAAATGATTGAAAAAGCATTATATTCAGTATAATTTAATTATATTGTCTTGAATAATTTAGAGAATGATGTTGTATTAACTTATATAAAAACTAGACGTCCGCCCCGGCTTCGCCCGTGGTACATATTTCGCAATAAAAGGTAGCTTATGTCCTTTCTCGGATATCAAAATATCTCTATACCAAATTTCATGCAAATTGGTTCAGTAATTAAGGCGTGATTGAGGAACAGACAGACAGACAGAGTTACTTTCGCATTTATAATAAGTATTAGTATGGATTAACTTTGACTTAAAAGTGTTAATTTTCTAATATTATCCATCTTATTATAATCCCGGCTTCACATAGAGCAATGAGCTCACACAGCTCTGAGATGCCGTGGCAAGTGTGTAGTCAATATTATCTTACTAATGCAACTTATACATATATATTTCTTTGAAAACGCGGGCGAAGCCTCGGGCGGAAAGCTAGCACGCTATATTATAGAGGAACTATAGAACTTTATCTGACCGCCTCCTCGGTACAGTGGTTGAAGCGTGAGCGTAGAACCGAGGGGTCCTGGGTTCGATTCCCGGTGGAGACGAAAAAAAAAAATGTCTCGGTCTGGCAGGACACAGAAGGCTGATCACCTACTTGTCCCTAAAGAAAAATCGATCAGTGAAACAGATGTATAAATAATGCATCTGCCCCCTACCCCACTACGGGGACACGGGACTTCACTTTTTTTTATAGAACTTTATCTATTATCAAAGGTTCACGTAAAAACCACTAGAAAACCAGTAGACGGATTTTGATGAAACTTTTTCATAGGTTTATATTACAGGGCTATTAGTCCTCAGCAGCATATTATAGCTTATTTCAAATTGCACTATATTAGTCCTCATAAGCTAAAATTTATTTTGAATTTCACTCTACTCACGCACGGGCTGTAAAACACAATTTTGAGCTATTCGCATAGAAAATATAGCAACTCCACAATAAATGGCTGCTGGCAATCGTGTTTGGCAAGTTAACAAGATGACCGCTAAGTGTGTGGTCGTGAATATCAATAATGTTGTATTGAATTATATTTCATTCAATTGTAGTTATTATTTTAATAAACGTTTAAGAAATGCTGACGTACAATTTGTTCATTTTTTAAGATTTCGGGCATCGAACTAGAAAATCAAATACAATATAATTTACTTAATACAGAATGGAAAATAGAAAACATTAACTTACCATGATCGGCCTTATCGTTTATAAGCGATTTCTACCAGTCAACCTATTGTTTATAGTAATTGAGATATGATATCCTATCATTCTTTGGTAAAATTGTGCAAAGTTTTATTAAAATCAGTTCAGTAGTTCATGAGACCATACAGGACATACAGTATGGTGGTTTTTAAAAAAAATATACAGGCCGAATTGAGAACCTCCTCCTTTTTTTTTAAGTCGGTTAAAATTGACTATTCATAAACACTTGAAAAAGTTTTAAAGTATAAAAAAGTTCCATACAGAAGTCCGCATAATCCTAATTCATATTCTGAAGCAAAAACAACCTAAATTATTCCTTATTACGTGAGTTTTCTTTCGATGAAATCTCTAGCTGCTTTTTAACAACTTTAAAATTTCGTTTCGCTTATAAACAAATGTTTAATATTAATAGTTTTTTATCTATATTAATATTATATTAATATTATATAGCTGAAGAGTTTGTTTGTTGGCTTTAACGCTCCAATCTCAGGAACCACGGGTCCGATTTATAAAATTATTTCACTGTTAGATATTCCATTTACCGTGGTAGCCCAGAGGATATTTATCACATTTATCGAAGAAGGCTTTATATCATCTCGTTAAGACCAATAGGACTGTTCCTATTGCAATGCGGGTAAAACCGCGGCACTCAGATAGTAAGAAATAATATTCAACGCAATTACTATTTTCCAATAATAACCAGAATTAGGTAATTGTGTTCTTTCCTTTACACACGAGTATTAAATGCTAATTTCATTTTAGTATCATCATTTTAGTTTACACAGTTATCTATTGCATGACGCATTGGTAACAAGAAATAAAATAAAAACTTATTATTAAAACTCAATATTATCACTATCACAAACAACAACAAATCATATAACAAATCCCTTTTAAAATCCATTAAAACATTTTTATCCTATCAGATATAGTTAACAAAACTGCTGCGGAAATAAACGACTACAGTTAATCTTCCTTAGCACTAGATTTTCATTTATAGCCCACCCCCTCCCCCCAGTAACACCCCCCCTCCCCCGTATGTTATTGCAGGTGCAAGGTATAACAAATTTATATGTTCCGGGTGTTTGTTCGAATAAAAACGTAAACACAATATAATAGAGTCACTACGTAGTTTATAGCAGTCGCTGCCTGTCTGTCTCTATGTATTATGAATTTTCAAAAGTACGCAACGGATTTTGATGTGGTTGTTTTTAAATGAAATAATGGTTCAAGAGGAAGATTTTTTTGTTTAAACAATATGATTGCACGCGTGAAAAGCGGTTATTTTATAAACTTAAACGTAAACGTTATTGTTATTCTGTATAAATATAAATTTATAAAGAATATAATTTTGTATATCTGTGATATTATACCACGGAAAAAATCCAATCGATCCAGCGGAAAACTGAATTGGAATGAATTTTTTATAAAAGATAGATAGAACAAATGCATAAAAAATAGAACTAACTAGGTATTATATTCACAAATCTTAGGTATATGTTGATATGTTTATACGATTTCATCGAAAGAAAACTTACGTAATAAGGAATAATTTAGGTTGTTTTGCTTCAGAATATGAATTAGGATTATGCGGACTTCTGTGTGGAACTTTTTTATACATTAAAACTTTTTCAAGTGTTTATGAATAGTCAATTTTAACCGACTTCAAAAAAAAGAGGAGGTTCTTAATTCGGCCGGTATATTTTTTTTAACAACCACCATACAGTTATTGACGAAAAAAATTTTAAAATGTAGGTATAGTAAATCATGTGTTCTGTATGGTCTCATGAACTACTGAACTGATTTTAATAAAATTTTGCAGGCATATATATTTGATTATTATAAATCGTTGTGTTTTATTTCAACAAATTTGTTTCTGTTATCATGTAAATCCGAAGCCTCTCATCATTATTATTCGGTCAAGGGACTCTTCTAATGCAAAAGTAAAATAAAACAATCAAAAATCGTTAAGTGTATATCGTTATAGATCCAAGCAGTTATTTAACTAGTAAGAAAAAATGCAAAAATGGAAGATGAAAAATTAAGACGTACTTGGTTGCTATGGTAACCGAGCTGGAGCTTCTCTTCATTTGTTCTCTAAAGATTTATTTATTGTACAAGTAATTTAACTAATGAATAAATCTTAGAAAATCAAAGCTTAACATTTATTTTGCTAATTAAACCAGTGATGAATTAAACTTACTTAAAATCCATACTAATAATATTATAAATGCGAAAGTAACTGTGTCTGTTACTCAATCATGTCTTAACTACTGAACCAATTTGCATGAAATTTGGTATAGAGATATTTTGATACCCGAGAAAGGACAAAGGCTACTTTTATCCCGGAAATCCCACGGGAACGGGAACTATGCAGGTTTTTCTTTGACTGCGCGGGCGAAGCTGTGGGTGGAAAGCTAGTCAATAAATAAATTGCTAAGATTCAGTATAATAAAGAAAAAAGGAATCATAATCACATTTGCAAAACTACAAAATATTAAATCAATTAATAAGGCTAGTATATCAAGATAAGCTTTATAACTAAAACCAAATATAATGTTATAATTTTAGTAAGTTAAACATAAAAGTTTCAGATTTATTCCTGCTTAATTCCAAACGGTGAAAATATTTTTCTAGAAATTCCCAGTATTCCAAGAAACTGATCAAAATAAATGTTTCCCTCCATACAACATCAATATGCAATTTTAAAGAAATAATAGAACATTTACTGAATAAACCATGTTCAAGTGGTAGTTTCAGTTACATCTCTAAGGAATCTAGATGAGAACTCAACGACAAGAAACAGAATGTGTGATGGAAGCGCTGCCAGTCACATAAATAGCTTATGGAAATAAACTACATAATATATGACAGCAAATAGCACTATATAACCATAAACCTCGCGCCTGCCGAATAATTTGAGTAAATCTGACACATCGCGTCTATGCCGATACAATTCCCACAGGCGCTCAAAAATTCATACAATGCTGCCGATGTACGTACAGAATATAAAAATCGGAAGATTACAAGTGGTCCGGTTATAGATGATATGTAATAAGCCAGTTCTCAAAGGAGTCATTTAATATGATTTGCTTGACAGAAACTCTTTGAACTCGCTTGTTTTTCCACTGGCCCGCGTTATGAATATCTTATGTAATGGGATGGCTTTAGTTATGCGGACGTAATTTGGCGAAATATGATTTAGTTGAATGGACGTTGTGAGGAAATATAAATATGGATGGGTACTTTAGTATATTTTGCTAGTTATCTATGTTAATGTGGAGCGTAATTTGTATAAAATGAGCCCAGTTTTATAAAATAATTACCTATCTCGTTATAGCCTTAGTTCAAAATAATTATAACCTTAGTTTAATTTATATACATTTCTTTCTGCTTCAAAGGTTTTTTTTTAAAGTTTTATGTACAAAATGACAATAATGTTCAAAAGTTCAGTAAATCGATCTCTATCTAGATAAATATAAATACACGAGCACTAACAATAATATTTATTTTTTAATAGATACTCGCGTAAAATCAAACACAAAAAATATCAGTTTGATTTGCCTTATAACTATCATTATGTATACCTAGATTATTTTCTATGTTATCTTTTACTTTATGTATACCTAGTTAAAACAGGTGAAATAGCTCTTGCCCCCGGGTGACTAGGAAGGAACATTACCGAGAAACTCAGAAAGTACATGACCAATTATAAAATAATACCAAAGGAAAGGATAGACTACAGTATCAGTATAACATGGGTTTTATTTGCTCACGGCGTCTAAGCAAAACCTTGCTTTACTGCTCTTCAATCTATTAGTATCCAATTATCCATGATCATTGTTCAAACTTCCTCCCAAACTTTGGCTAAAACAAGTACTCTTAAGTTTTTTATTCATTATGAATCAAAAGGCATATCCCAGACGTCTCAAAATTACTGAGCCCATTCAATCTGACGTTGATTCATAAATTAGCATAAATTGAATACGAAAAAATGCCTTTGAATAAGCGTTTCAGGCCAACTAGGCCGTTTACCTCGACTCGCCTGACCTAACTTGCATTTTTTATGACCTAAAATCATATTATAAGCTACACGGACTCGCTCTACAATAGCGGTCAGGGCCCTAAAATAGCGTGGCCTTACACATTTAAATTTATTTTTGTATGTTTTCTTTCAACCAGCTGGACTTTCATTTCGCTAATAAAGTGTAATTTGTAAACCCTACTCATTTTACTATAAATAAAATTGTGTGTTCATCCAAACAGCTTCATACTAAGAACATTTTAAAATATAGGTTAGTATCCATACTAATATTATAAATGCGAAAGTAACTCTGTCTGTCTGTCTGTTACTCAATCACGCCTAAACTACTGAACCAATTTTCATGAAATTTGGTATGGAGATATTTTGATACCCGAGAAAGGACATAGGCTACTTTTTATCCCGGGAAAATGAAGCAATCCCGGAAATCCCACGGGAACGGGAACTATGCGGGTTTTTCTTTGACTGCGCAGGCGAAGTCGCGGGCGGAAACCTAGTATTATATGTATAAAACATCAGCAGTGTCATCTACCTCTTTATTAAAACTGTGTTAAAACTTCCTAAAGGCCTTGAGCCATTTTAAATATTTGTAAGACAGTTACTTTCATTTTTTTAGGTTTTTCAGTAAACGAAAATAAAACCCGTTAGCATAAGAAAACAGATAAGTACCTACCTATTTATGTATATCAACATCGTGTATTTCATACTAATTTTACAAAGATCACTCATCACATATCTTTTCAATGTGATTTATATAAAATAAGTGTTAAGTACTTTAAACAAGGTCACATTAAACGCTATTTGCCTAGAATTCCAGGGCCTCAACCGTACGTTTAATCCTTGCTCAATGAACGGTAATATATGCGCTCGTAGTTCTTACATAAACGTAATAAACTTACGCTAACCCGCTCCATGTGAATTTCGTTACGTAATTTTCTATTTTGCATGAATTCCTTTATGTATTCACTATTTGAGTGCTAAATTGTAGCGTAACGTAATTACTATTTATTCGTTTAGATATAGTAACAAAATGTAGGCACAGATAATAATCCATACTATATATTACTATATAATATTATAAATGCGAAAGTAACTCTGTCTGTCTGTCTGTCTGTTACTCAATCACGCCTTAACTACTGAACCAATTTGCATGAAATTTGGTATAGAGATATTTTGATATCCGAGAAAGGACATAGGCTACTTTTTATCCCGGGTTTTATACCGGAATCCCACGGGAACGGGAACTATGCGGGTTTTTCTTTGACTGCGCGGGCGAAGCTGCGGGTGGAAAGCTAGTATAATATAAGACTAGTATGTAGGTTTATTCAGAATAGATTATTTTTACGGTGTTTAGTTTAGGGGTATGGATTGGTTTAATAATGAACTTGATCTTGACGTTTATATTACTGCTTTTGTGCTTTTTTAAATTTAATTGATAATTATTAGGAGAGCATGCATTTATTCCTTAATTATGGAGTTGATACGTTTAAATATCGTATCCTCTTGTGGAGTATAGCGCAAATTATTCCATTTCTCTTTAACTTATTTTCTTAACAGTAGTAAAATTAATAGCCTAGCAGTAACATTACCATTAAAGATACAACACATCACTACATAGTATAAAACAAGTGAACGCTTTCTCTGTCCCTATGTCCCTTTGTATGCTTAAATCTTTAAAACTACGCAACGGATTTTGATGCGGTTATTTTTAATAGATAGAGTGATTCAAGAGGAAGGTTTTAGTATATAATTAATTAGGTTTTAGACAAAGCGAGCGAAGCCGCGGGCGGTATATAAAAATGAATCGCAAAATGTGTTGGTAAGCGCATAACTCGAGAACAGGTGGACCGATTTCGATACATTTTTTTTTATTATATTCCTTGAAGTACCAGGATGGTTCTTATGTAGAGAAAACATAAATATGTACCACGGGCGAAGCCGGGGCGGACCGCTAGTTAAATAATAAAATTGACTAGACTTTTGCTACATACTGAGTTATTTCATAATAATATATGTTATTATTTCTAATTACTATAAACAATGCAACATGCTAAATACTTACTACCTTAAAAAATGTATTTTACATTTAAAATATAGCTCTATATTTTATGCAACCTCTAAAAATATTTGTTACTTTTCACACGAACACTTGTAATATTTAATAAGAGACGGTTGGCAAAAAAATATTTTTTTTTTAAATAAAAAAATAACATCCAAATCGATTCAATCAGCCGAAAGTTCTGAAGTAACAAGCCCAAAAAGTAAAGACGTAAAAAAACAAAGTAAAAATTCATTTACAATACCACTAGCTGTGCTCCGCGGTTTGACCCGCGTGGCTACGCTTCTGTTGGTTTTAGCGTGATCATATATAGCCTATAGCCTTCCTCGATAAATGGGCTATCAAGCACTGGAAGAATTTTTCAAATCGGACCAGTAGTTATTGATATTAGCGCGTTCAAACAAACTCTTCAGCTTTATAATATTAGTATAGATTATCTTCAAGAGTCAAATTACTTGCTACTTGCAATATTTTATTTGAAGTTCATATGACTGAAATACTGACCATAAAACGAAACAATATACAATACCTTAAGTCGAGTGTAATCCGTAAAAGTTAGCGCATAAACTCGGTATCAGCCCGTAATTTGTTTACTAAGGAAACTTCCAGTTTGCCTTATTGCTAATAACGGGCGTGTATGGATTGATTAAAGGTTTAAGACAATAACCCGCTTATGTAAGACCCTGTGCCCTTTAAGGGTCATGGTCGTATCTATTTTGAGTTTGAAAAGTACCTAGATATTCTGTAGGGTATCAGTTTGGAATGTTAGTTGTATACATTAATAATAGTGATGTGGACTCTTTTTTTGAAGTTGGTTAAAGCGGAATAGGAATGTTTTTACATTAAGCATGGCATGTACTTTAAATATTATGTATCTATTGAATGAAAACTAATAAATATTATATGATTGTAATAAATATTGTAATGGTACATAAAACTGTTAAATAAATACTGTTACAAAGACAAAAACTAACATTTTTGCGTGACGTAACACATATAATACATAGCCACATCTCGGTGAAAATGCGTTTTTCATAGAGAATAGGCAATGTAGTATTGCTAGAGATCTAACTGAAAATATATCTACGTAATATATGTCGGAGTATTGATTTATTCAGTTGGTAATAACGCCATCTACTGGTAAAGTTGTGAGTATTTTGAATATTGACATAGTAAGACTTGAAGTTTTAACGAATGAATTTATGACAATGACAAGTGACAATGACATTTTCCTTGAGTCAGTAGTTTGGCTGGTTGGGGGGTGTCAGTTCGACCGACACTTGCCGCCCGACAGCCAACCGCGCCAGTTGTGCGCACTGATTCTTTTTATTATTTACGATCATGGCGGACGTTGAAATTAATCGCGAGGAATCTCCGAAAGCAGCGGTGGGATCTGACCATCATTCCTCCAGTGTATTTAACCGACACCCTGCTACTACGAGCGAGACATATTTCCGAGAATCGGCGAACCAATCCGCCAAATCAAATACTCCACCAACTGCAGGCTACGTGCGCGTACAGCTGCAGCGTGAGCGAGGCGAACGAGATCGAAGTCGTCATGTCAGGTATCTCTGACAAATCAGGTACGATCAGATTTATTAAAAAATACCGCCACGGACTTTGTAACATTAGATAGACACCTTGCTACCTACCCTCAAATTAATAAAAATAATAAACGACCTTCAACTTCGAGCTCTTTTTGTAGTGACTTTAAGCAGCGTTAAATTGAAACAAATGACCATGTTATGTGCCACAATTGCGGCAAAATGGGGCACTATAAGCGAAGTTGTAAATTCCGTCCGCACACTAAGGTTTCACATTCGGAAACGTTTTAATTAAAATGTTCCCCGCCTGTCGATAAAAATGTTCAGTGCACTTATTGTTGCAAATTTCTGCATACAGAGCAGGTGTGTTTCTCTAAACAACGAGACGAAAAATTAAAAAAAAAAAGTAATGATACAAAGTCCGTTAATACGTGTGTGTCTAGGCAGAATCGCCGCTTGTTAAAATTATTGTTGATAGATTTCAATAACAAGCCCTCGTAGATAGTGGATCTGCTCGCTCATTCGTAAACCTATCGCTGACGTTATGACCGGTGTACGAGATTTTTTTTTATTTTACGCGTTTAACTGGTATTGGCTCCACTCATTCTTTTTCCGTATTACTTTGCCTATAGAGATCGATGATGTTCACTTAGAGGTCGATTTTTTTGATGGTAGACTCTCAGGCTTTACCTCATGACGTCATTGTGGGGTGGGATGTTTTTACGCGACTCAGGGTAAACTTTATAATTAAAAATAAAGGCGTTCACGTTTCTCGCGATGTTCGTGCGCACGTTTGTGCTTTGCAAAGTGCCGATATAGAAGCAATCGATACCTACCTTACAGACATCCAAGATATCGCTTGTTTACGTGCTATTATTGAAAATTTTAATGAGAACTTCGTAAAGGGAAACTCTCAGACGGTCGTAACAACAGGTGAGATGGGAATTAGATTATAAGATCCGAACAAAATAGTGCAGCGTCAACCATATCGCCTGGCCCCCGCGGAACGCAAGGCCATGATTGACATAATAGTTGACCTCCAGTCTAAAAACATTATCAGCGAGAGTACGTCACCATTTTCAAGCCCGGCGATCCTCGTGAAGAAGAAGGATGGCTCTGACAGGTTGTGTATTGATTTTCGTGAGCTGAATTCGAATACCATGCGCAATATGTGTGTCATGAAAAGCTGAGTTAATATCCTATGAGTTTACCAGAAATGTCTAATCAATTTGATGATTCGTAATAAGAGTGAGTTTTATTTTTCTAATCGGCTTTAAAAATTAATTACTCAATATTGAGTTATGTTAAAATAAAATGATTAGTCGCCAAAGTAAACGGCATTTGTTGAGATACACGATTGTATTTATTATGTTGACGGTTGCGATATGATGATTTTTCCATTATTTTTGTTGTTGGTGTTTTTGTTTGTAGAAATGTTTACAATTTATTTTGTTGATCAATGCTAATAAAGGATCGCATCTCTAGACGCTTGTTTCTTTTTCCTTTCCTAAGAGGAGCTGATGGCGTAAATTTAGCATTGGAAGCTCCGCGCTTCATGCGAAAGTTTAGCGTTGGAAGCCCTGCGCTTCACGCGTAAATTAAACATTGGAAGCTTCGCGCTTCGTGTGTTGGCCTTACATTGGAAGCTCCGCGCTTCATGTGTTGGCACTACATTGGAAGCTTTGCGCTTCATGTATTGGCTCTATTTACATTGGTACTACATTGGAAGCTCCGCGCTTCGTGTGTTGGCTCTATGTACATTGGAAGCTCCGCGCTTCATGTGTTTGCTCTAAATACATTGGAAGCTCCGCGCTTCGTGTGTTTGCTCTAACTACATTGGAAGCTCCGCGCTTCATGTATTGGCTCTATCTACATTGGAAGCTTCGCGCTTCGTGTGTTGACTTTACATTGGAAGCTCCGCGCTTCATGTGTTTGCTCTAAATACATTGGAAGCTCCGCGCTTCGTGTGTTTGCTCTAACTACATTGGAAGCTCCGCGCTTCATGTATTGGCTCTATCTACGTTGGAAGCTCCGCGCTTCATGTGTTGGCTGAATCTACATTGGAAGCTCCGCGCTTCATGTGTTGGCTCTATCTACATTGGAAGCTTCGCGCTTCGTGTGTTGGTTCTATCTACATTGGAAGCTTCGCGCTTCATGTGTTGGCTCTATCTACATTGGAAGCTTCGCGCTTCATGTGTTGGCTCTATCTACATTGGAAGCTTCGCGCTTCGTGTGTTGACTTTACATTGGAAGCTTCGCGCTTCATGTGTTGGCTCTATCTACATTGGAAGCTCCGCGCTTCATGTGTTGGCTCTATCTACATTGGAAGCTCCGCGCTTCATGTTTTTGCTCTATCGACATTGGAAGCTTCGCGCTTCATGTGTTGACTCTATATGGGAAGCTCCGCGCTTCATGTGTTGGCTCTACATGGGAAGCTTCGCGCTTTATGTAGGTTCTACGTTACAAACCTTGACGAAAAGTTGTGACCAGAGCTAAATAGGTTTAGAAATCGCGCGAGAACGCGCTATTTGTCAGAATGGCCGTGTCGGAGTATTGATTTATTCAGTTGGTAATAACGCCATCTACTGGT
>CAJQZN010040768.1:0-31731 GCA_907164685.1 Colias eurytheme
AAAAAAAAAGACTCGATTAGTAAAGTATTTCGGTCGCTATCGTGTTAACAAGAAAAAGGATCCGCACATACAGACACACGGACGTCCAAGACAGAACTTTTTTAAACTGTTTTTTAACTAGTTTAAATAACAAAAATGACATCAAAAATATCATGAATGTTAAAAATAGTGTTTTTTCTTAATAATTATGTGTGTGTATGTATTATCTTACAAGTGCAATGTATGATACATAAAGACATTTTAAGTTTGAAAAATCAGATGTTTTGCGCGAAGTGACAGTAGTACCCACCTCAACGCTTCGCTTATGAGGCGTGCAATTGTCATAATAAATGTTGTTTTGGGACCATAACTTGCCTTACTCCTAAGAAGATCTCCATTATGTACTTACTATAGGTATCTATATCGAATTATATTCTCATCTTTACATAATATGAGACATTAAAATTTAAAACGTTACAAATAAACATACAGGCTGCGTTACTGGCATTAATTAATATCTATTTAGTAAGACGCTACGGAGTCAAAGTTTCGGTAGTTTCAGCTTATGTTACGTTCTGACCTCTAGAACCATCTAGAGCCTTCCAGAACATTCCACATCTAATGCACAGATTACCCAAGCATCAGATAATGCTATTCGTGTTATTTAATTATCATCACAAGGGTCAAGTTGAAGGGATCCCGCTATAGACCGTTACATTCTGTGAGCGCAAAAAATGTCAAACAAAACAAGATTCATAGCATCGCTCTCATTCCGAGCTCATAATGTTTGTTCTTTGAATATATTGCGGCAAATGTAGGAAGTGGTTTTTCTAGTGGATTAAAATATGGAGTCTTCCACATGCACTTCATGTTTGCATACATTCTTTCATTCCATACATACTTCAGAGGTGCTTTTCAGAGGAGAGGTTTAACTGTTTAAAGGGCAGGCACTTGCAATTTGAAATGGTATACAGAAAAAAGACTACACACAGTATTTGTATATTATGTTATCGGGAATCTATTAGGTTAGTAATGTGATGATGTATCCATATGAATGCTGAACTCCGCAATCAGGTGTCGTGTGTTTGTTTTCACTTTTCATAAAATACATATCCTGTTCTCATAATCTTAAATTCCTCTATACTAATACATTGTCATAAAGTAAAGTAAGTTGTGCATACATTTTGTACCGTATTAGACATAAAACTCAACCTCGTGGTGTTATTACAGTCAAACTATGACTCGCACAAATCATAATTTGTGGCAGTACCCTAAAATTCCAAGGTCAATGATCTCACCAGTCTACAATTATCTGTGGTCACGTCCTGGGCGCAACCTACTTTATTCAAATTGAAGCAATTGCGAGTACCTAACTCATTATATGACGCCTCTGCTGTATCATGTTTTGGACAGTGGGAGTCGTAACTATCTTAATGGATCTATGATGGACGTATCTTACCCTGCTTGTCGTATCTATAATTTAGTCTATGGACGTTAAGATCCGACATAGAGAAAATAATTATGTTCTATGGGAACAGTTTTAACAGCAGTGAGATCCATGATCCTCTATTATAGTTAAAAAGCCAAATTAATTTAATAAGAGGTAAAAATGCTGTAAACGAAGGACAAAGAAAGAGAAGAAGTCTTAACGAATAATTTTAATATATGGATAGATAAGAAATGAAAACTAATGGATGAAGTTGTATTTATTCTGAATTTAATAGACGAAGGTAAACGCCAGTAAATGCTCATAAACCGATTTAATCGCCTCCAAATCAAAATTGTCTACTATAAATTTATTACTTAACACAAAAACTTGTTCTAAACTCAGTTAACATTAGATATTGGACCTTGTTTGCGGAACAAATTTAATAGCGCCTAGATCACAGTGTCATGATCTAAATTTAAGGTGAATGGGTAATGTAGAACCTTGGTTATATCAAGGTCTTTATTCGAAGTATAGGTTTTTCCTTATAATTAAATTACGATGCTATAAAACTGTGTGTTAAAACCTCTTGTTCTACTTTTTAATCTGTTATTAGTGATATAAAAGAAAGTATTTGTTTAATTTAACCTTAATAGATAAAACAATACACATTACAGGTACATCGGTTAAGTTTATTTTCTACGGAAAGGGCGAGTGAAGTCGCGGAAAAGCTAATAGTATCTAATAAAAAATACTACAATTATTATTTCTATTTATTAAATGTATAATTTTTTAAATCTTTCATATAAATATTATCTTATCACTTATTTAATTAATTCATTAATTAAAATTCGATTCGTTATAGAAATTATGTAAATTCGTTACGGCAGCCATTAGGAATAGATAAATTAACTTTTGTTTTCACTTTTTAGAATATTTTTGTCATCTAGAATGCATCTATTCACTTTCTCATAAATTGCTTATTGATGTAGTAATATGGTTCCACCTTGTATTTTAAAGTTTCAATAATAATGAGTACCTTATATATACGAAGGCATTTTTAAAATTTTGTAAAATTAAACAAAAATATCCATGACTTTTACCTGTAAACTTATGTGTTTTAAAAATTTGAGCATGCCTACACGCTAACACGTAATCCCCAAATACAAGATCAAAAAAATACAAAAAATCATACCAAAGAAATAAAAACATATTTGTAAGTCTCTGAGTAACCCTGAAAAGAATTATCATCAGCGACTTGTCGGGTGAGAGTCATCGATTGTTTGTAAACAATGACGTATTGTGTGTGTTATCTGTGCATCTTGGTGCTACCTGATTTTGCACGCTATTTATTATCTGTTGCCCCTGGATTTTTTTTATTTCCCGCCAAAAGATGACGTGTATTTTTTTAATTATAATGAACAAAATGAGAGAGGAGAGAAAATATTAATTAGTACATAAATGAAAAAAAAAAACATTCAGTAGTTTTGAAAGTAGATTGAAAACAGTAAAATGTAAACGGATCACACCTTGATAACACAGTTATTGCGTCTTTTTAAAACGTGTAATTTTACAAAGTCATGTACCTTCGATGACGTAACAGGTATTTATAAGAAAATTAAGAATAATGATTATAAAATTGACTTCAATCTAAACAACCAATAAAAACGTGATTGACATTCCACTTGAATATTGTATGATGCAGAAGAATGTATCATACCAATTAATTGTTATTACGATTGACGTACATTTAAATGTTAAAATTAATTCTCTTTTTATTAATGTGTTTTTATATTATGGTCTACAGTACCTAAATAAGGATTGCGAGATAATGAAGCAAAAAGACGATTTATTCAAACCTCGTAAACATTGCAATGTTTTATTTCTACACACTTTATCGCAAGAATTCGTATACGCAACTGCTTAAAAATACGAATTTCTTAGAAATTATTAGTTTCATAATATCAGATATTATGTTAATGTATTTTTCATAATGTTCACTTCAAGGCTGTTTGTCAAGGGTGCGATAACCTGATGTTGAAAGTATAAGGATGTCCGGTTGAAATGACTGTCGTTTGCTAATGAGGAGAGGAAGTTAGGCGTATAATGTGCTTGTCAGGATTATACTTTGAAAAAGGGACGGATTACGGAATGCATAATCAATAGAAATAAGGGATTTCGTGTAGTATTTTTAATTCTAAAACATGAGAGCGTAATTTCGAGATGTATGCTTTTATTAGGTGGCAATTGTTTTGTCGTCTTTATCGTAAAATATTCTCGTACTCATTAATTACTCGTAATTAAAAATACATTTAATAAAACACTTATAGCTAGTTGGAGAGTACAGAATATACACTTATATGACAAAATAAAGATTGTCAAGATTCAAGGATTAATTATCATTACGCCAACTGTATTCTTTATGACACTGCTATGTATGATGATATCATCAAATACCATATGTTTGTTTAAACATTTTTTTTTCCAAATATAAGTTTAGGTTAGACGAGTTCGAAGCTAATTCTAAATATTTTATGACTGAACTTTGAAGCGATTTACATAGTTTACATAATATTATATTGTGTTATTTATGGTTTTCTAGAAATAATTTGTATTCTATTCAAATGAAGTCGTGATTTAGTGTAGAAATATGATCGGTTGAATCAATGTGTTGTACTATAAATAACGACGTAATTGTTTAATAAATTTTGCTAAAAAGGTAATTGTGAATTGGTTTGTTTGTTTATTCTTAAACATAGAATAACATGTTTATTTGTTGTATAGCTAGTTAAACTTTGCGGGAGCGATTTGACTTTTTTAAAAAAATAAAATTAAATTAAAATTAAACTTATTTAATTATTAACTATAACAAGTGGACGATTTGGAGTCACAAATGTTAATGACAGAATTACATGCAATGATACAATCGATACCTTATTGCGAAATAAGTGTTTTTCAATAACTGCAACGCTTATGCTAAATTGCAAGAACTCTCCGGTGGTCTTGCTGAGGCCAGCGGAAGGCTATTGCTCAACCTAATACAGAGGGTTGGGGTGGATGCGTAACTAGCTTGTTTCTTATTAACATTTTACAATTGGTTACATTTTTGTCTGAAAGGTATGTAATATGCATATAAAAAAGTGAAGTCCCGTATCCCCGTAGTGGGGTAAGGGGCAGATGCATTATGCATACATCTGTTTCACTGATCGATTTTCTTTAGGGACAAGTAGGTGATCAGCCTTCTGTGTCCTGCCAGACCGAGACATTTTTTTTTCTTCGTCTCCACCGGGAATCGAAGTTCGAACCCAGGACCCTCGGTTCTACGCTCACGCGTCAACCACTGTACCAAGGAGGCGGTCAATGCGGGCGGTAATATGCATATAATATGCAGCATACCTCATCAAGGTAAAATCTACTGGTTCTTCTCTTTTTATTCATGTTTTGAATAAATAAACTGTAGGGTCTACATAGATTTATTTATAGTTTTTTAATGCTTATATTATGCCTTATATTACGCCTTATGTACTGTATCAATCCGTGTAGGTATTGTATACTTGTAAATATTTTTAACTTGGTGTTGTACATTAAACTGTCAAATTAATAAAAAATAAATATTATAAAACATGTCTACAATCACGTTGCATCGGTAGTCTTTATGAGTATAAAGTAATTGATATACTTACGATTATTTAAAATTATGCCACTTTACGGTAATAAGTAGGTAGGTACCTACTTACATAATAAACAATACATGCGTGACAATTAAGGATTTAAATAATTAATTGATAACAATATATTACAAACAAAGGTATATACAAAAGACAGATTTATTTAAAAACCTCGTTAAATTATTCACTGCAAATAATAAAAATTCATATGAAATTGTAGTCACCTTAACGAAATAATGAATATATTTTTATTTCGGTGGTATTAATTATTTATTTAAATATTATAATACAAATAGAAATAGATCAACAAATAATCATTCTTCAGACGTTCCCAGCTCAAGGTATCTACAGACAATGTGGCTCCCACACACATCCACTTTCGCGTGAGAACATAGTCTATTTGACATAGACAATGAACCAATTTTACGAATAAGGCTTAATGCACTAAAAACTATAGATAAACCTGTTAATTTCAATTAGAAAACTTTGTGATAAGAAACTATTGGAAACAAAGAAACAATTATTACTTATTAGTCTATTAATCCGTAATAAGATGAGATAGATTAAGTTTATTAATATTTTTAGCACAAAATTTGTTTTAGAACGAAGGACATTTAGATAGAACAGGTCACTAACTTTACAATATAAACTTAAAAATAATCTAACTGTCGTATTTAATAAAGTTTATTCATGTCTCTTCAAATTTGTGAATTAAAATACATATTAACGCACTTGAGTTAAAATTCATTAACCAATATAATATGGAACAAAAATGTATTAATCTGACGTTCCTATTCGTTATATTACAATCAATCAACTTGCACAATGATGTGACCGCCAATCAAAAGTTCGTTTGTTTGTTTAAATATCACGTCAAACAAACAATGATGAATGTCGTGTTTTGCAATTGTTACAGTGTTAGTGGTTAATGCTCGTATATGTGTGAGGTCAATTTCTATGATAATTTTTTCTATGGTCAAGAGAAACTGTATTCTGAATGCCTACATATTAGTAGCGATTGCAGATTCTCTTCCTTAGCGTTTCTGCCATTTGTCTAGAACCGATGTTAATTTTTTTAGCTATCTGTAATCGAATACAGGCGGTATTTGACAAATGACAAGTGAAGATGTATGTAATAAAAAAAATTGTTGCTTCCCACAGACACAGACATATTATGAGGTTCCTATATGTTGATTTATATATATAGGTACTATAAAATAAAAAAAATATTTCATTCTAGTTTCCTAATACGAGGTGCTTTGCCTTAATTATTATGAGTCGTTACTTCGAATTTGTATCGTACTCAGGTTTTTCCGAATTATTTCCTATCGATAAGTTTGTATGGATCTTAACTCTAAATAATTATACTTTTGACCATTCATGTTGTTACAGCAGAATTACTTGCATTTCCTCGTTCAAAGGTAATCGTGTGAAAGGGCCTATCTATCGCAATAGGGCGTAAGAAAGGTGAACAGCCGTCACGGGTGTGCCCACGGCGAGACAGACAAACAATTATGTGGTATCGATGATAACTTATAGAGGCTATTCCCTTGGTTTTTATGGGAAATGGTTGTTCTATTTTGAGTATAGAAAATTGATTTTTAAGAGAATTAAGGTTATGAAGATAAAATAAGAAGTTAGATGAAATGCCCGTTTTAGTTAATGATTTGGCTTTATTTAATTACTAGATTTCCGCCCGCGGCTTCGCCCGCGTTTTCAAAGGAAAACCCGCATAGTTCCCGTTCCCGTGGGATTTCCGGGATAAAACCTATCCAAGTTACCCTCTATATGTGTGCTCAATTTCATTGTAATCGGTTCAGTAGTATTTGCGTGAAAGAGTAATAAACACACACACACACACACACATCCTCACAAACTTTCGCATTTATAATATTAGTAGGGTGAATACCTATTTATTTTTATGTTCGATCTATTTATTCATTATCTTTATATGAACAAGAAGCATCCATTTCTAATTTTAAAAGGTCATCGATGATATTGTAGAATTTACTATAATTAACATGAGGGTTCATCTGAATTAATTAACCGAATTACATCTTAATATGAACCCATCAGTGACAAGTACCAACATCAGTTCTTATCAATGGACCTTTTATCTTTTGTTATCGGACATGTTTGTTGTTATTATCAGTAATTAATTTTTCGGATAAAATACTACCCTTATGTAGTGAAAACGTTTTCAAAGTATTTGAAAACGTTTTTTGAGTTTTCGTTGCGTTTTATCTTCTAGTAAATAGGTATGTTTTTCGATGAATAAATAATTAGCTATGAATTTAATAATTTCTATCAGTATCTATAGGTATATTTGATCAACGTATTCAGGATGATATGTCGATATGTCGACTTTCGTTTTAATCGACTTCCTAGTATTTTAAAGTGAATAGTTAGTATAAACTATAAACTAAAAATATAAATAGATACGTTCGTCTTACCACACATCGCTAAAAGGTAAATACTAAATATTTATTTTATAATCGATAAACTATGAATCTTTTACGAAAAATCTTCGATTTGCCTACTTTTATTGAGATTTTAGATGTAAATCATCGTTAAATATATATTATCACATATAAATAATCGATACTATATATACTTAATCGATAATTCAACAAATGTATCATATGGTTCACGTATCAAGGAAGTGCAGAGACCACGTTCCAGAGGCATGCATCAATATGTAGGATGCGTTCGTTTTTATAAGCAGCCAGTGTTGCCAGTTGCCAGCGAGTACGGTATGAAGAATCACAGATAATATAATACTGCGTAGAATATTATGAAATGAAATGAAATGAAACTTATTGGTTGCTATGTAGCAGATGATAAGTTAAGAATGTGATTTGTAATATTGTATACCATTTTTTGAGGAGTACAAAAAGTATGACGTATTCATCTTTTTTCTTCCATATCACGGGATAAATATATAAAAAAATGATATAACTCTAATGGCCATAAAATACAGCACAGGGTTATACGTAGCAGGATGGCCAGAGTCTATTAAAGTTATACAAAGGTGAAATAGAGACGTTATTTACCTATTATTATTTTATAACCGTTTTAAATAGACCAAGAAATACATAGTAGCCATATACTACAACAGCAATGTGAAGCACATGATTCGTTCAAATAAACAGAAAATATTAAAACTTGACACAAAACTCGATAATAAAACGTTTACCACGTAAACTTGACTTGCTTTCAATACCCAGTTACATACGATTTGTAATTAAAAGAAATCCATTCTGCTCAGGTATCAACAATATATATTTGGGCTTCTGGCCGCGATTGTACAACTGTGCGTCCTTTTTGTGTTTATATTGTTTTTTGTACAGTCGTGGTGAAAATTCTACAATAAATAAATATACATAATTAATAATTAAATACATGCGTTTTGTTTTCTCGTTGGTATTTTAAAATGTTGTTCTCTAAAAATTGTTTTTTGTACAGTCGCGGTATAGTAAATTAATAATAACAAATGTTTTGTTCTGTAAGTTTTTTTAAATGTTCGATGATACCTGTATAGTATTTGGAATTTTATTGTTCAGATTCATTGAATACGTTTCTTCACAATACGTGCAATGGATTCCAAATGAGAATCATTATTATGCTAAGGTCAGATTCCAATAACCGGATTAGCTAAGTTATAGAATATAATATTTATACTTATAAGGGAATAAAAATAAGTTGTCAAATAAAAATATCTTATACTTTTAAATATAATGTTTATTTGTATGTAGGTACTTTATTCAATTACAGTACGGGCAGTATTGTAGTACCTAGTAATTATATTTAGGTCTTGAATTGTATGTGGGTTGAAATCAGACTGCCTATAATATATCAATTAAATTCTCAATTCACTTGCACAACCAAGTTTCAAACTCAATATTTTACATGAAATTTAATGTTCAACATTACAGTTAGTTCATTTACATAATTCAAATTACAATAAACATTTAAACTCGACCGTGGGAACCCAAAACTAATTTCGTTGCATCATGATCTATAGCTTTAATTACATTTTTAATTAATTATCTAACTTGCCGCTTCACATATTGTATTTATTTCATACTTAATTTCATAATATAAAAAAAAATACGTGTGGCACTCGAGGACTGCCGCGGTAAGCTATTGTAAAGCTATTATATTTAATAAATATTTGAGAACCATCAAATCAAAATATTTTATCCTTGTTACCTCAGTAAGCTACCACAATCGAGTGTTTCGTACAAGAAATTATTGAGCGTCTCATCAAAATAAAGCTACTAACGAAAAATTAGCTTGATAGTAATCAAGTGCAAAAATGGGCGATGGATCCTGAACATCTCACCGCTGTGACGCGGCCGGTTGTAGCGGGGGTGTTAGGTTTTTTTCGTTACGGAATTTTTACATTCGGTCGCCGCGCTCAAAGTCTGAGATAAAAGCTATGCAATAGCTTAATAATTGACAGAACGTTAACTATTTATCGTCTAATGATTTGGACAAACAAAAATACTTAATTTATCTTCGAAACACCTACTTAACTATTCTTGTGAAACTGTTTCACATTGTTTAATTACTTTAACAAAATTTCACATTTAATATGAATATTTACACCCATATTTGGGTTAAAAACTTAAAATGCGGTAAAAGCGTCAATGTCGAAATATATTTTTATAATAAATAAAACACAAGGAACAAGGAAAAACAATTTAAAATCATGTGATATTTCTTATCTTTCTTTATGTCTAAAAATAGGATGTTTAATAGACAAGCAAGGATGTTAAAATCAAAATCGTATTGCACGCCTCATAAGCGAAGCGTTGAGGTGGGTACTACTGTCACTTCGCGCAAAACATCTGATTTTTCAAACTTAAAAATATGTCTTTATGTATCATACATTGCACTTGTAAGATAATACATACACACACATATTAAGAAAAAACACTATTTTTAACGTTCATGATATTTTTGATGTCATTTTTGTTATTTAAACTAGTTAAAAAACAGTTTAAAAAAGTTCTGTCTTGGACGTCCGTGTGTCTGTATGTGCGGATCCTTTTTCTTGTTAACACGATAGCGACCGAAATACTTTACTAATCGAGTCTTTTTTTTTCTCTTACGCTTGAGTATGCTCAGGAATAGAACCCTTTCATTTTTCAGGGTCTGATTCGATGTGGTTTAATTGTTATTAAATAAACAAAAATAATAATTAATAAATATTTATTAAAAAAAAATTATGAGGCGTGCACTTTTGGATTTTCCAAATCACTATCACTACATAGTATAAAACAAAGTCGCTTTCCCTGTCCCTATGTCCCTATGTCCCTATGTCCCTTTGTACGCTTAAATCTTTGAAACTACGCAACGGATTTTGATGCGGTTTTTTTTAATAGATAGAGTGATTCAAGAGGAAGGTTTATATGTATAATAAGATCCATTAAGTAGTGGAGAAGTACTGTTATTTTTGAGGTTTCTAATGTGATGTCGTAAAAAATTACATTTATTCCGCTTACATTGCAAACGCAGGCTGAACCCTACGAGTTTTATCAAAATAATGTACTAAGTATTATACACATTGAAAAGGTCTACAGAAAAGTCCGCGATGGTATATGTCTATCTCTTATGGATAACCCACAATAACTTTTTTTTGTCATTTACTTTTTACGACAAATAATGGATAATTTTCGAAGCGATTTTAACCAATACAGCATTAATCCTTAACCAATTAAATACCATGGATACATTGTTCATTTAATATAGATCTATATGGCCCTTTACACCGTATGATTTAAGTGAATATTTTCGAAGATATTACAGATTTAAAAATTGCAGGACGTAGCGTTTGCGGCCGCCCGGCTATGTATTTTATAGTTTATACCCGTGCGATGCCGGAGGCCGGAGCGGGCCGCTATATTTTTATACCTATACAACGTTCACAATTTTTCTGTAGTGTATTTAGTATCAGCATTGCAATGGTGCCATCGCTCTTTAGCCTCTTTATCGATGTGCTAAATCTTTTATCATTTCTCTGATTATGTAAATGTGCTACGAATAAATATATTTGCATGTGGTTATTGTTACTTTTTGTTTTGTTTTATTTAAATTATAATTTTTATAAAGTGTCTATGTGCATATTATTTTAATACTACTTAATTGTTATGGATTTATGTATTTAGATGTAGGTTTTATTTTCTCTTGAGGTTTATAAACAAAATAAAAAATTATAATTATATTTTCTTCGACTTTCGTTTATGGATATGGTATGTATGCTTTGGAGCATGAACAATTACTTTTTTTATTAAATAGGTTGTATTTCAAAATTTTCTGTCAACTGCGTTTTCAAAAAATATGATCCAATTTTAAAAGACAATCTTCTTAAACTCGATTTGTCAAACGGTTAAAAAACGGATTATTGTGACTGTGTTGTGACTCAAAAACAATTTTTATGTGTAATCATGACGTTTTAACAAAGGAAAATCCGCAGTTATTTCACAGATGTAATCTTTAGAGATAAGATGAAATTCTATTCCCAATACGCAAATAAGAAACAGTCAATTTTTGATTGCCGTTGAGATCGCTCGTCTTATTCAAGACTTGTTGATTTGAATTTGATTTGATTTTAAATTTGAATGGAGCTTCACTATGTTGATTATTCGAGCAGCACCGTATTATTTGAGTAAGTTCTCTTTTATAATTGGCTCATTGTTTTATTCATAACTGTACTATGGTATGATATGCAAACCACTTGGTTATTTGACCACAAATTATTGTTCTTATCATCTACATTTTAGTGTAATGTGGTCTACATGAAAGTAGAAAAATGTATTTTTTATTTAACTATTCTTTATTTCACTATATTTTTTATTTTTCTATGAGAATAATTAACACCATGATTTCTTATTATTTTAGTTAAAAAGTGTATTTAATTTTATTGTATTTAATTTAGTAAATCTTAAATAATAAAACTGTAAAGGAGAAATTCGTTGTAAATATAAATTAATGAACAAATTGCGCATTATTTTTCAACTTGTGGTCTGAAAATGTGGGTTATTGTTTTATAGCGTTAATTTTCTGTGGTTTTAATAAGAAACTTATTTTTCATCCTTAAAGCATAACATTATTTTATGTTAGAGGAGTAAACCGATATAGTGGTTCATCTAGTAAGTAACCGTTACAGAAACCTAGGTATTAGGTACTAACCTAGGTATTAACAGTAACATAGGTAGGGCTTCTACCTTGCTAATTTTTAAGGTAACAGGGATAAGGAACGGATTGACGATGAAAAAATAAGATTGGAATGACTAAGTAAAAAGGAGAGGGCGCTCCTAATTACCGGACGAAACAGAAATAGCATTCGTATACCTACATACTACTGTTTCACAGTGATCTTTTGTAGGGATTGGGTACTATCCCCGGTTCGAGGTGGCCCAATACGTGTTACAGTTCGATTCAAACTTAATGGCTAAGTTAGGTGCTGGAGCGAGTGCGGGTGCGCGTCCCGCTAATACCTAAAGTTGTTTTCTGGGCATCGGATCGTACGATTTTCCGAGCTTTGAATCTTATTGTAACTTGTGCTAGCCTTGCACATAAAAAAAAATAAAGGAAATTACAAAATCACTAATAAAACCATCAACTCTTACAATTATCGCTTCAACGAGATCATAACGTAATTTCTAGTTTCTACTGTATTTCACAATATCTCATACAGTCAGAGGCACGTGCGTAGTTCCGTAGATAAAAATAACACGAATAATCTAAAAACACTTCACTTATCTTAGGAAGCTCACATGATTTGTCTCTCGATAAACATCCTGCATGGAAAAAACATTAGCATAATTTATTTTTTTGTTTTTGTTTATGTTCAATACCTGATTTTTTTCTAATCTTGTCATTATCGTTTATTGTCTTGTTGAGTTAATAAATAATGATAAAAGATTTGTTTTTTTAGTACATCTAGAATGTGAAGATGTTATTACGGGTCTTCTTTACAGTTAGTCTTATATGTATTAAGTACATCGAAATTGATGTCTAGTGAAAATAAAGACATAAGGCTGATTTGCATGAAAACACAAAAGAGAAACGTTTTATTACTTTGTAATAAACTCGCATGTTTGTTACTACAAAAACAAAAAAAAAGACGGGTTGCACTCCAGGAGTGCCGGCAGAAGTGAAAACTTGATTATTAACGTTGAGCATGTTTGATATCCATCCGTCTTACACTTTTTCGATCAGGTCACGTGTCCTGACGCGAGTTTAAGATTTTATACCCAACGCCGCTAAAGAAGTTTACACTTCAAAAAACATTTTTTACAGGACAGGCGACAGGAGCTTAATTAAGATTAAAAAAATACTTTGCTAATGACCACGCAATGCAAAGTTATTCTATACATTTATTCAAAGGATAACATTATTCATATACATAGCAACAAATCCCTTATTTTTCCGTATACCGTTAAACAACAATAAACTCATTAGTTACCATTATCTAATTATGTTTTGACAAGTTATCTTCCTGTCTTGCATTCTTTTATTCCTTCAGTTTAATGTGGTCTGTTTAGTGGTGAAGTTTACCAGTGAAAATGGTAGTGATACTTAGATATAGAGTGGATGAATATCTACAGGACATGGTGTCTGGTATGTTTATATTTGCGAAGGGGATTTATAACAATTGTTTGTATGTTTACGTGTTTGTTTCTGCATCACGTAAGAGCGGGTTGGTTTAAAATTTGAGGTTTAACATTGGATACCTACATTATTTGGGCCGTGTTAAATGTGATGATAATGAAATTATTATATAACTATATATTTTTCGTATACTAAGCTAGTCACGTCACATCAAATATCATGATTTCACTTTATACCTCATTTCTTTTATTTAAATCTAAAATCATAAGGTTGTCTTGTAGAAATCGTTACGCCTTTGTTCGTATTTCCTTTATTTTTATATTTCTTACGATAAAGAATCCATTGATTCACTATTGTTATTATTTATAATATCACCTATTACGAAATACCATGACGTAGAGTGCAACAAACACGTGAGCCACTCCATTCGCAAATCCGCCGGGCTATATTTAGTTAACTATTTATATTTAGTTTAGCAATAACACCCATAATCCATATTTACTTCCGTGACGTAGACCACGTGAATTGAAGGGATACACGATTGGTTTGTTTGAACGAGAAGTTTGCGCAAATCTTTTGACTGTTATCGGCTTGTTATTGGTTATAGAGTAGATTAAGACGAATGGAATTAATAGTTTACTTTTCATTTGAGTAGTTTTTACAGGTAGGTAAATAAAACCTTTTAAGTATTATTGATATTTTACTATAATGATTATGCCTATTTGCGTTCTTACCTTTTATTTGGTATCTAATTGAAATCGATCGAACGCTAATTAATTCTATGTTTGCTTGTTTGTTATGTTTTTTTTTAAGCATGATAACTGTAAATTTCGTGAATTATTGTGATTCGTGAGTGATTTTTTATGAAGAGTTTTCTTTAGCCAAGGTCCAAGTCCTGAATAATCGATAAATATGTGCACTGTACAAAATACGTAAACGTACTAAGTGAACTCCTTGGCGGCCAATATCATGAAAGTTTATAAATAGACCATAGATAATAAAATGTATGAGGTTAAAATTAGCGTCAAGACGTTGTGAATGAAATCACGTGTACGATATCTGTGGTACTTCGGAATATTTATTATCTGTATGACGTCAGAGACTCAAGACCCTTATGTTTACATCATAATTTTGTGAATGAATGCGTGAAAGTAATTAAAATTGCCGTAAACAAGTCCAAAGTTGGCTTTACAGTTTATTAGTGCAATTAACATGTCTGGATTCAAGCTATCCCAAAATAATTTTAATATCGGTTGTCTTTTATAGTACTAAATTGTACTGAATTAATGTAAGTTACTCGCTGCAGTTTAGCCAGTCACAATGTATTATCACAGACTAATAATAATTATATCCCATTGAGCCCCAAGCGGCCCGATCGGTCCACGACACAATAGATTTTCTATTGTGTCTGTGGTTCCGGGGCCTGAGTTAGTAACTACGTATACACTATACAAGTATTATTCAAGGACCGTATTTGATCGAAATACTTTAACAACATATTATTATATTCACTTAAGACCATAATTAAAATACTTATAACTGCGAACATAGAGACCTTATTTGGAAAAATATCTCATAGGCAAGTAACCTTTTGATAAAATTTCGTGATTTTTCCATAATATTAGTCGCAAAAGCTTTAAATTGCGGAAGATTTTTTCAATATTTTTACAAAATTTAATTTATCGTCCAATTTCATTCAAAGTTCACTTTGAAAATGTATTTAAAATTCTGTGTGAAAAAATGGTGAAAAAAAAAATTTTCTTAATAGATTACGTACTTCGCGTAGGTGATAAGTCTCTCAAAATGTATAGCGTCATGAAGTTTTGAATAAATTGTAATGTAAGAATGTGGGTAATTAAATTTACATTTGATATATTTAACTCGTCTAGACGTGGTCGTTGTATTGACACAAATAACTGGACTATTTTAAGCTCTTCTTAGAAAGACCAACTTCAATCTATGGAGTCACTTGATAGATCTAACATTTAACATATTGATTTCTTGGGATGTAATTAATTACAATTTTCTTGATTGCCTCCAAACCTAACAAAAAGTAACGGTAAAAACTGTTGTGAGATTTCACGCTTTAATTGCAAAATACATTATGATACAAATCTAATTTGTGGTTTACGCCTATCAATTACCGGGTTTATACAAAAATTCCATGTTATTAAATATTTGAATTTTCCTCTTACTCCCGTGATTCATGTACAAGGGGCATTTAACCTCTCGGAAGCATGCATTTTACCTATTTAAATATATTGAGTTTTCGATCTGATCTAAATATAAGTCCATAATAAACTAAAGCGAAGTACGCTTACGCAGTCGAACGAACGCCGCCACGCGGGATACTCCAAACTCCACAGAGTCACATATGACTTTTCGCGCGAAAAATTCTATTGTGCACCACAGACTCTCAACACGTAAACAAATGCCAAATCAATGACGTAGCGACCGTGATTTTGGCACATTGTCTAAGTACATTGTAAAGAGTTTTTTGAATCAGCACGCTAAAGAGTATCTTATCAAATTAAAATTCCGGGACAACCTACTCGTCTATTATTCATCGCTTGAACGTAAGATATTAGTAATTGTAACGTTCATCCGATCGTAATGCAGTTTGCAATCATGTGAGTGTTCATTGAATTTTTAAAGAGAAAGCATCGGTTTACTGTAAGCTCTGTTATCATCCGAACCATTATTTGTAAATAGTTCTTGCAATTTTTCATAATTGAAACGTAACGTTCCATTTTCAAATTAATTATAAGTAAACATTTTTTGGCGCGATTAAGTCACAGATAATGTAAAACTGGAGGCGAAAGGGCGCGAAAATATTACAATTTCGATTGAATAGGTAGACAGTAGTGAATTCAATGTGTGTCATGGGAGCACTATGCCGATTTCACGCCAAATACATTATCGGTGAGTACAATAATGAAATTATCCGTTAAGTAGGATGAGTCGTCGACCGAGTTAACATTGTGGATTTCACTCGATTTCATGTATTTATATTGCATTAAATAAACGCTATGCAATTATCAAATTATCAGTAATATATACCTACTATGGCAACGCGTCCGCTTTTTCTTCAAATAGTTTCAATACAAATATATTAATATAGTAAGTTATTTTACAGCAAGCAGTTGTTTGTTTTAAATTTTTGTTAAACAAAAACATAGTACGAAATAATAGCATGCATATTGCATAAGATTATTTGAGGTGGTAGAACTTATAAGCCACTTTTCACCCGCGTCTTGAAAAGTAAACACATCATTTATATTGTCACTACTATCTATAATTACTGTAATTGTTAAATTGGGTGGTCTTTCAACCCGTTAAGAAGGAGTGATAATATAAACTAGTTTATACTCTTGATGCTTAGCCTGTGAATAAATCGTATAAGGGCCGATTTTTCAATGCTTGGATAAAACTTATCCGTCCAATAAAGTATTACACGATAATATTAAAATGTCATGTAAACTGTCAAATACGGGCAATTAGAATACGTTTTTAAAATGGCAGTTTTATACATCATTCAACGAATAAGTTTTATCCAAGCATTGAAAAATCGGCCCTTAGACGATTATAATGCATGCTTGTCGATCATTGGATGCATTTGCTTAGACGTGTTACTATTAACTCCAAGGCGGCTTTAAGCATTTCAAAACAAGTGCAATGGACATTTAAATTTAAATAAAACTAAATGAAGAAGTCAATGATTGTGACTGGATAACTACTGCTTATTCAGTCAGTTATCAGCCAATAAAACTCCTATAAAAATTAGTGTAGCTGTTTTGGAGATGTGTTGTAGCCTGTAGGATACAAATGGAAAAGCAAAGTAAGTACTTTTTTTTTTTTTTTTTTTTTTTAAAAGGCACCCGTCATCACAGGGTGTTCGCGCCACCTCTGGATTATAGTCCAGAGACATTTTTTGCTTTTTATTTTATTTTTTGTATAGATAATTACAATTAAAAAATACAATATAACATACTACTTTAAAACAAGATAAAAATACTGGATTAAATTACAAATAAAATGACTAAAATATTATACAATAATTGCTGAAAATGCTGTAAAATTAAAATTATTATAAAAAATTCGGTAAAAACACGGCACAAAAACACTCAACTTAATCCTATATCACAGTAAAGAGCTAACTAATATCACACACTATTCCTTTGGTTGACTACGACTACAATATTTCTACAATATTGTAGGAACGCATCCCTACACTTGTCCCCCAGGGCAGAAGGCAGATTCTCACCCGTCATCGCCATGCCCAATTTTTGTTCAATAGCATATCTATTGCTTGCAAAAATTGGGCACTCGAGTAACAGTCTCCTCAACTGGTGAGGAACCGTCTCCTCAACTCCAGGCTGACATAGGCACGACGGATTATCCTTCAGCTTGAATCTGTTCAAGTAGAAGGCGAATCCGCCGTGACCAGTCAGTACTTGTGTGGTGTGGTGTGTGATGTTTATTTTCCCGACTACCTTGTATGCAGCAGCAGCGCTTGGGAAAAAGAGCTTCGTGACTCCGGTACGGAGTTTTAAAAGTAAGTACTTTTAAAACTCCGTACTAACGGAGAGAAACTTAAAACCTCTACGTTATTCCAATTTCCAACCAAATACTTAATTTAACATCGACGGAAAGGAACAATTTTCATAATTTACTCGGCTCTAAATTATTTTAGTCTTGACAATCCAGATTTTATTAAAGGAAGTTGTCACCGAAAGAATAATAAAACTACAGTCAACAATAATATTTTCAATCGTTTGAGACGGCCGCGGGCCTGCATCACCGTCGCGTCTGTATAAATAAATGGACAAACAAAAGAAAACCATTTTGTACAGACAGCAAATAAATCAGACCTGTTTCTATATTTATTTTACAAAAACCATAGCTTAGAGCTTGAGCTTTAAGTCGTACAAATGAAGTAGAAATTAGCTCTATTTTTAATATGCAGTTTATTTTAGAGTGTGATTTGCGATTATTCGACTTAATACACTCACCGGCACGGAATCTTGGCCACTGCAAATTTTTGTAGTAAAATTTATGATATACGAGATAACTTAAAATAACTAATAATACACATCGACGGTAATATGGTCATGATACAATTCTTACAATCTGAAAGAACTTTTTAATTAAACTAAGTATCCTTACTTTCGTTCATATAAAAATATACATAAATGATGTACCAGTACGAAAAGCTTCTTTCAAAACGATAACACTCGCGTTACATGTAGTTAAGGATTTGCTTAGTGTTTATAAAGACGAGCGTTAACTTCTGACTCACTGATATTTTTAGGCATGAGTGTGCTGCATCCTTGTTAGACAATTAAATGCACTATGGTTAGTGATCGTTTTTCATGTCATCTACAAAACTCCGAACTGTAGCTGTGTATTAAAGATTGATATTTTTGGAGACTGTCATTAAATTATGTCTATGGAACTTTCAAAATTAAAGACAAACAGTATAAAAATATGTTAAAGAACTTCGTATTATTAAGGAGCTTTTAAGCCATTTGCTTAACATATAACAACAAAAGACAGCATAAGAATTTAATATATTTTTATCCTAGAAAATAGATATCAATTTTAACCACTTTAGTATCTAACGGCAGTCATTCTATAATTTATAAAATTAATTTACAAAAGCTGTGGGTGTAGGATCAAACCGAACCGTTATTTCTTTGAACTTATGATCTCATTGTTCATAACATAACCCAAATAATACATTTTGTTTTTATTATTAAAATAATTAATTTTGCTTTCTTGGGATTAACATTTCGAGTCATACTTTCTTTATGTTAAGGTTGTTGACTTGAATTGGTAACAATTATTCGATTTAAGATGATTCTCGGAAATTAGTGGTTTTTGAACATATATGATTAAGATTTGTGTAGGTAATCTTTTAATGTTATAAACAATAAGAAACAGTTGGACATCATAGCTTTTTAAACATAAATGACCTAATATTAATATATGTACATATTTATAAAGTAATATTTCATACACCATTTGTTTGATTTTATTAATTTGTATTATCAATTTTTTATAGCATTTATTACCGCTTTAGATGGATTATATGAATTATTTAATTCAATTACATAATTCTACTCATTTTCCTCTCATAGGAAATTATTTATGATTACAGTTAAATAACTTTTGTCGCTATAAAAAATAATAATTTCAATTACATCTAGGTAATTCTTTTAAAAAAAGATAACTGGCAAGTCATTTTAAAATATTAGTCATAAACCTCTGAATGATATTAAATTGCAAATAGTGCACGCAATTATCATTATTCTAACACGAGTAAATAGTTATTATATCATTTCCGAACGATTATAATTATTACGGTCGTATTCAAATAATAATACATACCTACTTATTATACTACCTATAGATATAAAAACGAGGCTCTTCACCTTTAGTTTTTGTTATGTTTTGTACAGCGAATATGTACTTTGTATTGACGACAAAAAAATCACCATGTATAGCTTACATGAATCAATGCATTGGAGCTTCTATGTGTGTATGTTACGGTTCATTTTTGTGTGATCTGGGTTGATGTGTGGTCACAAAAACCGTACCTGAGCTTCGTTTGAAGGACGATGTTTTTGCATTGAAAAAATGTATTAATAATTGAAGTTATTATTTAGATTGCCATTTGTTTCCTTTGAATATTACTATGGGTATTATGGTATGTTTTTTGCGTGACAAGCGAACTGCGCTTCCTTAATTTTAGCTTTTTGTGTTTAGAGAATATCATCCACGATTAGTAGATAATATTAAACATAAGATTCTCAGGAAGCTTGAAGTTTCATATACATATTATACAGTTAAGTTCTTGTGAAGATTTTAAAATTAGGTATGTATTAAATTATATGATTACTCTTTTTTGCTTAGAACAACTTAAAAGATTCTCTAAAAAATAAAATACATATTAATAAATTATAACAACAATCGTGGATTCCTTCTTGTTACAAATTATTTCAACTAACATTTATAAGCAGAAGTATTTTCCTATCCGTTTTTTAGATTTCTTTTCTACAACTCTATTGGCAATGAGTCTACCATTAGTTGTTTAAAATTTCATTGTTCAAGTTTCATTACTACATATTTAGCTTAGAAAGAAAATACTTTTAAACTGACTTTATTCCAATAATTACCAACGTTTACAACACTTAACCGCAAAAGTATTCACGGATGGATTTATATTGAATTGTTTCAACATATCACTCTAAATTATAGAAAACACTACTACCAGTTTACTAATTACGTTATTCTTCAACAGAAGGCGAACTAGAAACCGAGTGGCTACAAGCCGCCGGGCTGGGCTCCCTCGCGGCGCCGTTCCAGGCTGGCCTGGAGGTGACAGAGGCGCAGCTGGGTGAAGCGGTGTCCCCGCTGCCCCGCGAGCAGGCAGCCGCGGTGCGCAGGCGGGTGCGCCGGCTCAACCGCACTGTGAGGCGACGACGAGCAGCCACGAGGGCTAAGAAACCCGATATTAGGGATGTGTTCCGTGATTTGGAGGTTAGTATCTGCTTGGAATGGGTAGTTTAAGAAATGGTTTTGTTATTTCATGAATGGGTTGTATTAGTAGCGAATGAAGTGGTTTTGCAATTTGCATGAATATAAGACAGGTTAATAGAGGCAGAACAAGTGTAATACAAAGCACTTTCATATCGACAAGTAGATACAATAATGAAGTAACTAAAGAAAACAAGTTGCTGATATTTAGATATAATGCTCTCTTTTCCTACGTCGTTACGGAGGTCCAAAGCCCCAAATAGTTTTAATAACTCAGGCCCTGGAATCACAGACACAATAGAAAATCTATTGTGTCGTGGACCGATCGGGCCGTTCGGGGCTCAATGGGTTAATAAGCTTTAATAAAGTCTTGGTTACTTTTGACCAAGCGCTTATAAAGTTGGAAGCTTTGAAGCGTATAAGGGTAATTAATTTTAAATAACATAAACAATAGAAGTCCCATAAAACAGGTCGTTATAAAGTAAAAGCGTCAACAATATTAACCCAACCGAAATGCAAGCCATACACAATTTTCCCAACCAATTATAACCCCAAAAGTGAGAATACTGTCGCATCTCATACATATCACAAAATATTAACGAATCCGATACGATCTTATCAAAGAAATCTCCTCATAATAGGCATCATGGGACAGTGGCTTCGTGGACTTAATACGTCACCCGAGTGTCAAGTTTAGGATGATTTTTCTCAACACCGTTAATGTATAACTGGTTTAACCAGTGTTCGCTCGTAGTAATGAATTAATGATCTTTCGAAAGCTCCCATTCACTGTTCATGCTTATGAATATTCTAGATATTATGTTGCGATAAATGAAGCATTTAGTTAGGAACAACTTTTTTTGAGAGTGACACCCGAAGGCTGTACAATTAGTCATTGTATAAATTAGTATATAGTTTTGTATTCAATTTATGTACATGTATAAATAAGTAATTGATATATGCATGTTTCACTTAGAGCCTAGACCAATGGTTTATCAAAATATAGGTATAATGCCAATACATGCACGAAGTATATTCTTCATAATCATATCTTCATTTATTTTGATATTTGATTGGTGTAAATGTAATTTAGATTTCTAATGGACTATTATCGGATTTGTACCATGTGCATTGTTTTTCGTCTTAGAATTATATTATTCTAACAATAGAAATATAATTTACTGTAGTTAACTAATTGGTTACAATATAACAGCTGTGCGAAAATATTGTATTCTTTAGTACTTAAATAAGAAAATTGCTGGACGTCCAATTTTGTAATCAAAATATTAGAAATGATTGGAACTATAGATAGACTTAGATGATTGTTTGATTATTCTTTTCGGATAATCATTTCTTGGATGTTGAAGAAATTAATTTCATTTTCCTGACGTTTTTACAGATCGATTGTAAAACATCAAAAAATAAAATAGAACATACCAGTCCTTAGGACTTTGAAATCTTCTCCCAAAAGCATTAATATAAAGATCAAAATTTGCTTATTATCATAAAGATAAAAGTAGTGTTATAGAACCATTTTCGACAATCCCAATACTGTACAATCTCTCTCATATAAAAATATGTACGGCAATAACATTGCTGAAGATTGCAAACTTCAAACAGCCTCCTCTTAAAATGGCTATTATACTGTCCCATATTTTTTCAAATGTCAAGTGTTCACACATACTGACATACTGCACTAATGTTTATCATTATAGTATAGCTTGATACTCGAGTCATCTCGAACCAAAGCTGGGTTAATGGCTGGAAAAAATGATTTACTGAATCAACACTTACATGTAATGGTTTTGTTGTGAACGAGATATATTCGGATGTTCTTGGAAGTTATGTTTCATGCTGAATTTAGTTCGTGCATTAAGTTGATGTACGAACGGGGCAGAAGCTATAGAATTAGGATATATGTACTTACCTAGAGTAGGTACGGTTTTGTTAGAAATTAACGTTTTTGAAATATCATTATCTTAATATATATAAATCTCGTGTCACAATGTTTGTCCTCAATGGACTCCTAAACCACTTAACCGATTATAATAAAATTAGCACGCCATGTGCAGTTCGATTCAACTTGAGAGATAGGATAGTTTAAACATGTAGGTACCACGGGCGAAGCCGGGGTGGAACGCTAGTAAATTTATATAATGGCAGTATGGCAAAGTATTGAATTATAGAGCTGATAATAAGTTCTATTTATGCGAATGTTTAGTAACCACATTGGAAATATCAAAGTATCTCTATTCTCTACTTATTATAAAATGTGAAAGGTGGAATGGGCATAATTTTATTGTTGCCTAATAGTACCCAATTTAACGTTTACTTTTTAAATAACATTCATTGGTAGAATTTCATGCTAAAAATTTACCCCTGATAACAAACAACATTGAAAACTGTCGTAAATGCCTCACACTCGCAGCGAAAGAGATAATTAAGCCATTAGAGAAACGTCATTAGAATGTAGGGCGAGCCAATTCGGTGAAAAAATGTTCTGAGACGGACGCGTGCCATATACAGGCATTTGATTGCCAGGCAAAAATATACATAATAATGAATTAATTTGTGCAAACGGACGTTGAAAATTGCCTGGCGTCCGGCGAATTTCGAAAGCGAACAATATGATATCCAGTATGTGTTTGACTTGGTGCGTGTGTGGTGTGTGTTTACAAGATGATCTGTGACACCATGCGGCATAAAGTGTGCGAGAAGATGGTCAACTGCAGGGGCCTGGCGCTAGTCAAGTCGTATCTTGATGCTCTGGTAGTTATCTGTAGTCCTTAGATATTGAACAGTCCTTAGAAATATGGAATGCCTTGTTCTATTTGACGTTGGTACGGATCAGAAATGAAACGATAAATAAGAAAGAGGACTAGCTCTTTATTATTGGGCAGTAAAAGATAAGAAATGAAACATAAATTATCAAGTTAAACATTATTCCGTTAAGATGGGGTATCTAAGTTAAATGGACTTTAGAAATTAGGCAGAAAAAATGCTTGTTTATTTTGATATCTGTAACCTACATGAAGTACATTTTCAATATTGTCCTGGTACAATACGGAATTGGTTTAGTTTCATTTCTGATTTAAAAGGAATTTTAGTAAATAGATAAAATAAATTCTTATAACTAGGTTTTCAGTGATTCATTACTTAGCGTGTTGCAATGTGGAAATTGATAATTACAACGCATGAAGTAGAATCTAGATTCACTAGTTTTTAATTTTTATGTTTTGATGGTATTTTAGAAATTATACACAAAGTACAAAGTTTTAAATACTTACCCATATTATAGACAAGCTAAAGATTTCAAGTTTCTAGATTATTTTTCCGACCCAAATATCGACCAATAGAATTGCACCATTCGACGTCACGTGGTACAACCTACATGGTATTATACTGATAATTTTTTGAAATTTTTCTCTGGTCGTTGACGTCAAACTGACAGGTTCAATTCAATTGTGAAATTATTGGCCGACATTTGGGACGGAAAAATAATCTCCCGAATACCACACGAGCTTCAAAATTATCTGGCATTTCCCTCAAGGTTCCCTGCAAACAAATAAAGTCGTCAAGTTTTTCAGGAAAAATCACTCGCGCTTTGCGCTCGTGATTTTTTAACCTTGACTAAAAACTTGACTCCTTCATTTGTTTGCTTGGTTTGCAACGAACCTATCGGAAAATACCCGATAATTTTGAAGCTCTTGTGGTATTATATAAGTGAAAATACGAATGAAGAGTCATTGATAAATAATAGAAACTCATAATAGTCATTGCAATAAATCATCATTACATCTGTTTGTTTATAGATTAATATCGACGTTGAGCAAAGCTAGTGTAAGTGGATTCTTTTTATCGATACTTCTTAAAATTGGTGCATTTATGTATAGATGAGTTAATTTGGATAATTGTACACTGAAATTAGGTAATGTAATTACTTATACTTAGTAATAAATGGCAGAGTTGAGTGGAAAATTTTAGCGGAAAAATCTATACTCTTTATATTGTCTATACTAATATTACAAAGCTGAAGAGTTTGTTTGTTTGAACGCGCTAATCTCAGGAACTGGTCTGATTTGAAAAATTCTTTCGGTGTTAGATAACCCGTTTATCGACGACGGCTATAGGCTATATAGGTATCATTATTTATATCATTACGCTAAAACCAACGGGAGCGGAGCACTCCGGATAAAACCGCGGGGCTCAGCTAGTTAGAGTATAAGAATTATGAAACTATTTCTTTTTCCCTTTTTATCACGTATTATTTATTATTATATTATATTCTTTGTTTTTGTAAGTAGTTCATGCTGAGATTTATCGTTAGATGTCAATTTCACGATTTTATCTTGATAGCGATAAATATATTTCCTTACCTACAAATAACAACAATAAAATATTAATTTAAACATAAAAAACAATTTCACAGACAATAATCACATAGTTTATTCGAATTCAAAACGTCATTTGTTCATTGAACAAAGAAGAATAAAGGTAATGTAGAATTCTACTGGTGAAGGTTGAATTTCAAAATAAATTAAAAAAAATTTGGGTTTTTTCATTACAATCATACAAAAATTAAAGTATTTTTATAGAAAAATACTTTAAATAGGTATAGACCTATATGTTATTATTGTTGACATAATAAGTACGGTAGTTAAAGTTAATTGCAAATTGCAATAATGAATTAATGTCTTCAACTTCGTATGAAATATTTTTACAACTGATGTATGTAGAGGCGTTGTGTAAATTTTTATTGAAGCGAAGCGCTACGAAATTATTAATTAGGTTTCATTGAAAAAAAAACCCAACATTGCAATATCTATGAAATCTCTGAATTTTACTCTAGTTTGAAATATTCAGTGCATTATTAACATATACCGATACAAAATATACAGGGTGTCCCACCGTCGGTATACTGAGCCTGAAGGAGGTTATAGTTTTGCATACGGTGAGCATGTAAAAAATACTAATTAATAAAAAAATTCCAGATGCATTTTTTTTCAAATAGATGAATTCTTAAAACTCTTTGTGTACACCCATAACAAGCAACCCGCCCAACTTTGCCACCCGCAAGTGAGCTATCGTTTAAGATTATGATTTCATAGACAAAATGCTCACATTAGCAAAGCGGTATATGCCGGCTGCTCGAAATAGGATTTAGGAAAAAAATTTCAAAAATTTTTTGGCGTAAATTTGTTGTTTAAATGTTGTTTAAGTATTTTTTACGTGATCAGTGTATGCAAAACTACAAGTCCCTTCGCGCTTAGTATACTGAAAGTGGCGCCTGTATATCCAAACTATATAAATTACCACATCAAAACTATATTTATCCTAACAAACTATTAATTATAATTAGCGGTTAACTTCCTAAACGCTTAAAATTAATTCCTTTGTAAATGGAGCGGAAATATTAATCTTTGTTAGAATAAATGGAGTTGATGGGGACATATTAATTTTAACTAGCCTCGTAAAACTAACTATACAAACCTTCAAATTGATTTAATTCGTGTCAGGAGACTTACCTTGGTATGTTATATTATGTATCGTGATCACTAAAGAGTATTAGTTACGTGTATTTTTATTATATTTTTAATTTAGAAAATATATGAGTATTAAGTTCTATAGCAGTTTATTCAATACAAGATTTCGACCAGACAAAATTTTCCATGTTTTAAATAAATAAAAAAATATTATCTCTATACTGGCCAGTGAAATTAAAAGAAAAAATGACGTCGCTCCAACGATTCGCGCGTGATTGTAGGATCTACATACATATACATATGTACTGTATATGAACACTTTAAGATGAATAGTAAAACAAACATCTAACAGTACATATTGTTATAATTCCACTAGTGTTGATGGCTCGGCTTCCAGTAACACACATGGAGGCATTCAAACGTACCTACGTAGCTTCGTGGAAATCAGTGTCATTCACCTATAAAATAAGATATTATATTCCATATTAATATTTTTCATGCGAACGTGTATTGTTATACAAATACATAGCAAAAGCAAAGAAAGAGGCTTTAATTCGAAATGCTGATCGATTTGTTTGTGGAATAACTTATTGGCTGTTAATAACTAAGATTTAAGATTAGATAATATAAATACCTAGTCTGGTCATAAGTTCTGTCACATATGTTTTATTAAATAAACAAAAAGTTACTTTTATATATTTATCGTTTTATATGTGGCAATAAAGCTTACATATTACTCAATAATTTCGTATAAAAATTATTCAAAATGGCATCCATGTTTTGCGATACAAGCTTTCAACCTCCGCGGCCAGTCGTCTATCGCAGCACGCACCATGTCCATGTTTATTTAGCAGCTACTTTAATAATGGATGCTTTGAGTGACTCCAAATTTGGGTGGGATTTAGCGCAGGTTCTCTCCTCTAAATATTACCAGATTTGATAATCCAGAGGATTCAGGTCCGGGCTAGAAGATGACCAATCTTCATGACGAATGATGTCAATCTGATGGGCGGCCAGCCAATTTTGGATACTCTTGGCTTTGTGGGCAGGTGCTGAGTCCTGCTGGTATACCCAGTGCTGATTTTTTAACATGGACTGAGAAGGAGGTTTTACGAGGTTGGTCAGGACCGTATTTTGGTAAACATTGGCACTTGTTTTCACACCCTTATCACAGAAAAACATCTCTGTTAGGCTAAAATAAGACACCCCCAATAAAACTATTACTGATAAGGGGTGATGGCCGCGTTGGACTCGAGATACACGTTGACACGCTTCTACACTACTGTGGGTATACACTTTGGTATTCTGTTTGTTGCAGCACTCCTCCACTGTAAAAATTTTTTCATCTGAAAACAGGATTTCAAGGTGCATTTTTCTCGCGTATCGTTTAAGTAAAGCGCGACATTTATCCAGTCTTAATTTCTTCAAGCGTGTGTTAAGAAGATGCGATGTTTTTCTACAATTAGCCCGTAGTCTTAGGTCCTCGTTAAACACCCTTTTAACTGTTGTACTGCTAAGGCCCATCTGCAGTGCTAACTGTTTTTGATTTCGGCCCGGACTTTTCCTTATTCGCACCTTTACTGCATTTATCACTGCTGTCGTCCAAATCGCACGACAAAGACCACTTCTATTCCTATCTTCTACTCTTGAATCTTACTTAAATCGTTTTATAGTGCAATAAACAAATCTCTGTGTAATTTGTAAATTTTAAAGCAAACTGAAAATTTCTCTTGGCGCGTAACCGCTACGATGCAGAGCGAGAACAGCGACTCTGTCTTCTTTTTGCGTCCACTACATTGTAACAAATACGTTATTCTAATAAAATGTGTCGTTTTTTAACGCGTAAAATAATCAAAAATCGAATGTGAAAAAGAAATTTGCGGTAAACATAAAAAATATGAAAATCAGACATAATGACAGAACTTATGACCAGACTAGTTAGTTGTTAAATCATTCTTGTTCTTTTTATTTAAGTATTTGCGTAAGCTATCCAAACTATAAACAAACTGTCATTAGTAACAGCTTTTGTTCAAAATTAATTATTATCTAAACAGTAACAAGATTCATAAATTATCACATAATACATATTTACCGATGCAGCCATTTCTAAGTAAGGTGACGATGACAAAACTAAACCAAATAAATATTATCATCAGTATTCACTTTCAATAGGAATTTTTACTAATTTCTTTTTAATGATACCTAGTCATTACGAAAATCAAATCCTTGACACGTGATAGATATTTTCAAACTTCTACTTTTTTTATATCAAAAACTTTCTCATAAACTCGTATTTTTACAATCGAATACTATAATGATCCAATTAATGAATTAAAATCCTGTCTTATAAAAACAACATTAATTGGCCAAAATTCTTATAGAATTTTCCTTAATTAATAAATCCTGTCATAAAAAACCAACATTAATTGGCCAAAATTCTTATTGAGTTTTCCTTAATTAATAATGGTTTTACATAACGACTTTCTACGGAGTCGTTTCAAAAGTGTTCAATTATCAAGGTCACATTTAAGCAAGTCGTATCAGCCAGCGTGTCGGCTAAAGTACAATAATAATTTATTAATTACTAGCATTCCGCCCGCGGCTTCGTCCGCGTTATCAATGAAAAACCCGTATAGTTCCCGTTTCCGTGAGATTTCCGGGATAAAATATATCTTATATGTTAATCCAAGTTAGCCTCTATATGTGTGCTAAATTTCATTGTAATCGGTTCAGTAGTATTTGCGTGAAATAGTAACAAACATACATACATACACACATCCATCCTCATAAACTTTCGCATTTATAATATTAGTTAGGATATGTATAGATATCCAAGCATGTGTGTTCTGCATTGGTGATCTCTGGTATAAATATACATTGACATTTAAACGATTCTGTACGGCTGCATCTAATTATTTTTAGTAATAAGCTTGCATTTTATGAGTAGTTCTAATTGTTTAGATGCTCTTTTTAGTATCTCAGCATCGATGGCCGAAATCCTTTATTGTTTAGTGTTCTTACAATGATACAGACACATACCTATACTAACAGTCTTCTCGTTTTTTTTTTAAATATATCTATTTTGGGATATAATTAGATAGCTATTTATGTTCCAATTGTGAGTAAAACTGAGGCGATAATTATTTAAATTAACTTTTATTTTATCGGTTTATACCTACCGCCAAGTCGCAATTAATTTTATTACAACAATACAAGTATTTTTTCTTGCTTTGTTCACGTCATACAGAAAATAAAATTTCATATTTTCATATTGGGTTTCAGTGCCTTCAATTGTAAATATTCGAAAGCAGTTTTTCATAAAGCGTAAAGTGATTATTGCTGATATTTGCTGCTAAAGCGATTGTAAATGCCTCATTCATAATTTTGCTCTAGGTATAAGATTTTGAAAATATGCATAGATAGGGAGGATTAGGATAAAGCAGAAATGATGCTAACAAAAAGAAGTTCAATATTCAAATAGGTATGATTTTTTTACATACAGACAAAGTTATTCTATACATTATGGTATTGATACATTCCTTATTCCAACGAACTCATGTGTTCGAATGATAGCGTCCACTTTCTACAAAAAAGGTCCAACAATTAAGTCGTGTGTGACAGTGGTTTTAACTTAAACTTGTAAATGTTTGGAAACGGATAGTGATGAGGTAAAGTGAGGAATGGAAAGCGAAAGAAAGTAATTTAACGTGATAAGAACGCTGTATTTGACTATATTTGTTGTTTTATCAACCCGGAATCATTTTAATGGAAGGTACGTGAGCAAAACGTAAGAAAACTCGTTTTTTAACGCATTCTTGTTCTGTATTGGTTCAAATTTATATGTTTCTACGTTTTGTGAAGTTAAGTTTATACATAGCATAATCGTCTGCTATACAGGTAGTAACAGTCATCAATTTCAAACAAGAGAACATAACTTTTTTGGGGTTGCCGAAAATGCCTTATTGTGGTGTCTATATAAGGGACTTTTAGGGGTATCACAAATGCCTATAAATATTTAATGATGAGGGTTGTCTCTAAAACGTTATCTGTTTTGTTCCAGAATTCAAGTGGCAGCGAGCCTCGGTCGCGTAGCGCGACTCCCGATTCTTTGGACTCGCTGCCGAGCGGTGGATCCGGCAGCCCGCCCACTGAGTGGGCGGACGCGGCTACACCACCTGACTTTGTGTAAGTTTACTTTATCTTCTTGTTATTGTAGTTCTTATGAAAATGCTAGCTAGGTACCTTGTTTGCCTAATTAACGTATTTTGGAATATGTGTGTAGGCAAAATGAAAATTACCTACTTGTCAAATGATACATTATCTCTTTATTGTACTGCGATTTACTCTAAAAAAAATCATGCTTATAAAAATTAAAGATATTTAATCGTTTTGTAAAACGTGTACGAAACTAAACATTAAATAAATTTAAAAATAAGTTGAAGAAATGGCTGATCATAAATTTATTTTATAGCCAAAATGTTAATTTTGTATATTATAAATATGTGAAGATTTTTTAAGTGGACGATTTGGAATGATATTTCAATTAATTGTAATGGGAATTACCTTTAATATTTGATTGTACATATTTAATTTAATTTTATACATGCTTAATACCAAATTAATACTAAGCGAAACATGACCAAGTATAATATTTTTGACACCTGTATGGTACAGGGTTTTTATTAAATAAATATTATTGAAGTGAAAACTTCTTTAGCGGCGTTGAGCACTTTATCTGTAATGGGTATAAAATCTCAAACTCGCGTCAGGACACGTGACCTGATCGAAAAAGCGTAAGACGGATACCATTCCAAAATATCTAACATGCTCAACGTTAATAATCAAGTTTTCACTTCTGCCGGCACTCCCGGAGTGCAACCCGTCTTTTTTGACACCTCCTGTATGGTATCTACAGGGTTATTATTAAAAAAAATATTGTATTATTTTTATTTTCAACCTACCATTTACCCCCATAGCGACAGTTACCCCGCGGGCACACACGCGCCGGTGGCCC
>CAJQZN010040768.1:32131-61799 GCA_907164685.1 Colias eurytheme
CACTGGGCGGATATTGCTAGTAATACTGGTGAGTTTTGGTCTTCAAGTTTTTGTCCTCTCCCATAACTGAACTATTGTATTTTTTTTTTTTTTATTTATTTAATGTATGTAATGGTACTCACCTTTTTACTCTTAAGTTTCGTCTCAATGGCAAGAACTTTTGAAATAAAACCTCATATTTCCCACCGGAACTTCTATAGAAAAAACTAATCGCATTTGATGGATATAATTTCAACATCTACTTTATTTTACATCTGGCACAAGATTTATTTAAAAGGCACTCTTGCCTTGGCTGTGTCTATAGATAGAGGTTTAGGAAATTGTGTTTTATAGTCGTTATTTTCTCTCCTACACATTCTTCTTCAACCTATTCAAATAGTGGGATAACACTTGGGTATGAGTAAGGGGTAATTTGTATTCTATATAAACATTTTCATTATATTCCGCGCAGTGACAATAGTTTGCTAATTTCTTGTTTTATTTCTATTTCAGAGGGTATAGAACTACTCGGCTACCAGCGATACGGCACCGTGCAGGGACCGCGGATAGGCAAGGAGCGGATCAATGGCTCCATACTAAAGGACAACGATCTTTTTATGTAAGTTACCATAATTGTTTTCTACCCTCAAATTTTACATCTCTGAATATCCATAATAAATTTTGTCAAAAGATTCAGTATGACCGTCCTTTCTTGTTGATTTTAATACTGGAAATTTGGTGGTTTTTGTGACCATGTTTAATAACGATTTTAAGACTGTGACGTCACATTACTCATCTTAATATATATAAATCTCGTGTCACAATGTTTGTCCTCAATGGACTCCTAAACCACTTATCCGATTATAATAAAATTCGCACACCATGTGCAGTTCGATCCAACTTGAGAGATAAGATAGTTTAAACATGTAGGTACCACGGGCGAAGCCGGGGCGGACCATTAGTTATTATAATATATTTTATTTACAGCAAACATACTCCAGTGGCTCGCACAAAGAGCGCTGCGTCCGCGCAGCAACCTCTCAGTTTCGAACACAAGTTCAATCTCGACCGGCAAATGCTCGACCACGATGAGGTAAGATACATAATATTTTATCGTAAAATTTTCAATTTTTCAGTATTAATTCGGGTATGCTATGATTTCCTCTAAATTTTTTTTCGTGCTACGGAAATCCCTTCAAATCTCAAAAAATTATCTTGCTATTCATACTAAATTATTTAGTGATGCCGCGTGAAGCAATACTCCAATAAATATTTTTCTGAAGAACATACATCAAAGATTTAGTTTCCCTTTTTAATTGCATATTTGGTTCGGTCAGTGAACACAAACATTTGAAACGAAATGATTGGTCGTAACTCAAACTCATTAGTACAGGTTTCCCTCAAGTGTAAAGTCTACTTAATTAATTGAGTCTAGATAATATCTAGACTGGTATTTCGTTTTACTCTGAGATTACGACATTTTAAATAATTGTTTCCTTACGTCACTTTAATGGTTTTCACTTTCTTTATCTGTGTTAATTATTTATGATTGTTATTAGTTCTTTAATTACATAACTAAGATCTTCGTAATTTATTACAATTATGTTTGAAAAAGTTTTTCTATCAATTCTATGTAAAAGAACCCAATTTAACAAGTCAATTTCTTTTCGTAAATAATTTTTTGCCAAATTCTTTGAAACTTATCTTTCCAAGAGAAAATAACCATATAAATATTTTTCCAGGAATGGCCAGAACCAAACAGTAACGTAGACATCGAAAGCCTGAACGAGTCGCAGCTAAAGAAGCTCCAACAGTTGCTCTGGCTGGAACTGACGACGCTCTTCGATAAATATTCGCTTCCATTCCACAAGAGAAAAGCTCCCAAGAAGAAAAGGAAAGAAGGTTGGTTCTTGTATGATGATATATTGCTAGGAATATATTTTAAGAATTTGTTTCTGTTAATAAAATTATAAACTAATACGTAACTAATGTTTTCGAGTTATCAATAAACTATAGTTACAGTAGCACTTTTGAGAACGTAATTTATATAGAACGGGATAAGTAAAAAATGCTTCGGGGATATTCTATGACGTTTCCAAAGCATTTGACTGCGTAGAACATTCCGTTTTATTGCGTAAATTATATTTGTATGCAATTTAATGAATTGTGGATAAATCTTAGCTCAGAACCCTCAGCTTCATATCTTAAGAATAAGATATTTACCTTTGTTTTTATTCGTGAAGAATTTTCTAGCACCGCGTCGATTAACATTGGTGTTCCGCAGGGATCTGTTTTAGATCCTTGTTTGTTTCTTGGAGCCGAAAATAATATTAATTTATGAATTAAGTTTCTATAAAACATGTAATTGAATTTCAGTTAGTCGTTTAGCAAATATATTTTGTGCTTTTATACTTGTAGAGGATGTGTGTCCTGGTGTTTCCACAACTCTTCTGACATTTGACAAACACAATATTCCTTAACATTTCCATAATAATTCCATTCAAAATGCTGTATTACTGAACTTCTCTTTAAACACATAATATTTATATTGCAGAAGGCTCAGTATTCGGGGTATCTCTCGAAACCCTACTCCGCAAGGACATGCTAGTATGGGAGGAAACGTGGTCTTCAGTGCCGGCGGTCGTGCGAGCGCTCTCCGCTGCATTAAGGGAACGTACTAGAGATGAGGGGCTGTTGAGAGTGCCCGGAAATAAACATAAGGTGAGGGAAAACGAAACAAAAGATAAATAGGTGTCCGATAAAAAAAAGACGGGTTGCACTCCGGGAGTGCCGGCAGAAGTGAAAGCTTGATTATTAACGTTGAGCATGTTTGATATTTTGGAATGGTATCCGTCTTACGCTTTTTCGATCAGGTCACGTGTCCTGACGCGAGTTTAAGATTTTATACCCATTACAGAAAAAGTGCTCAACGCCACTAAAGAAGTTTTCACTTCAAAATTATAAAAAATAGAACAAAAGAGAGAGGCAAGAGTAGTATTTCAGTATTTTCAATCCACTTGACAGAAAGGAGGAGGTACTCAATTCGACTGTTATTGTGTTCGACCGGGTGAACCGATTATGATCACCTTTTTTAAAGCAGTTTCCTGCCGTGTGGTCCATTATTGTGTCCAATTCTAACGAAGCTGCTCTAAAGTTTAGATCTATTAAAATTTAGTTTGAAAAATATTATCTATCCACAGATCGAAACTCTCTGCCAGCTGATAGAGCGCGAGTGGTACTCCGACCGCGAGAGTGTAGAGGCGGCTTTACACCGCGCCACGGGGCACGACCTCGCGGCGGTGTTCAAGCGTCTGCTGCGAGCGTTACCGCAGCCGCCGCTCACACAGGAGCTGATGCGCCTGTTCTATCATACTTATGGTGAGGTTTTTGGGAATTTAATTGGTCCATATTTAGACATTTTGCCTGTTCTATCACACATATGGTGAGGTAAAATGGGTTTTAAAGTAAGCTTGGAAATACAAACACGTGCGCTTGTGCTCAAATACAGAAAGTATAATTATAATTATTAGGAAAACAATAAAATAGCAACTATAGATTTCACTATCAATTCTTATCCCAAGAAACTTTACCAACTAATCCTACTTAGGCCCCTTACAGTCACTAAAATAATATATTGTATTGAATTACTTATTATTCCCAAAAAATTATCTAACATTTATTTTCAATAGTACATTTTGATTTGCAGCACTCTCAGGTGGCACACAGGGACGCGCTCTAAGCCTCCTAGTACAGTTACTACCAAGCGAACAGCGCGCCACACTCCGCGAAGTGTTGCGTCTCGTGCGAGAGATCGTTGCCCACAGCCACACTAATAAGATGAGCGAGCATAACGTCGCCATGATCATCGCGCCTGCGCTCTTCCCGCCCAGGTAAACACACACACACACACACACACACACGTGACATATACAAACACACGAGACATGTACAAAAAGGTCACACGCACAAACTAAAGTGACACGTTCAAACACATGATACAAAGTCATTACCCAAACACATGTGACACGCACCTTCACATGTCACATGTACAAACACACACTTTCTGTAAGTACACATATACATAGAAAAATACATACATCTTTCTGTACAAAACTAATTGTAATTTCCAATTCTCTGAATTTTACATTATATTGCATGTGTGTAGTACACACAACAAAAAGTTGCAAAAAATTTACAGCAAAACAAATTGATCTGAATTATATCTTGTTACAGCCTGCTCATCAAAGCATCAGACAGTTTAGAAACACAATTAGCAACAGCGGCGAACAGTTGCCACGTAACGGAAGCTCTTATGCGCTGGTGTGACCAGCTTTGGATGGTTCCTGCCTCACTCATAGCGGCCTCTCAGAGGAAACCTCAACAACACAGACGGAATAACCATACTTGAACACTTTATTTATCATTTAGGTCTTTAAAGGAACCGTTAACCAAGGATTGCGGGACGGATCATTTAACGGTGCTTCTAGAAGCATAAGTGCTGTGCTTTATACGTTTAAGTGATGATACTGTGCAAATATCGAGTAATATTTGAATGTTTGACGACGGCTGTCAAAAAGCGCGGGTAAAATTTAAATTATCTGTGTAAATATTATGACACTACACGAAATGTCAATGCTTTGCAGTGTTGCCAACTTTTAGGACAAATTGTATGAAAAACAGTTATATTATTTTGTAGCAATAATATAATAATTTAAGGCATTAGTATATTATGAGTGATATTTATATATACTCCGTGTTAACTTATAGGTGTAAAGAAGCCAAATATTCAACATTGTATTTGTAGTCTTTAAATATATTCCAGTTGAGGCTAAGCCGTTTCCATTAAATAGGGGAATGTGAAGGCGTAACGAAAAAACAACTAACAAGAGAAACTGTTTATAAATCTTAGTTATCAATACATTAAAAATTATTATTGTACTATTAAACCTAAACTATAATATAACTTTTTTTTTAATATAAATTATTCTTTCTACTTTGTTACTAAATTCGTATAGCAATAATTACCTATTTATCTATAGCTTGTGCTATCATTTCTGATCATGTTTTATCTAATTTAGTTACGCCTTTTTGTATGGTGCCATGTATGTGTGTTGGTTACCATTTGGATGCGAAAGGTTGTAAGATCGGTGCCCTGTTGATATTTTACTTGTAAATATGAATTGTAAAATATCCTAACAATTATCTAGGCAAGCAAAGACTGACTTGGTGTATTAGGTTAAGTGTATTTACAATAATAATGAAATAAAATGTGTATTATTCAGATGGCTTTTTATTTTATCCTCCTCACAGCTATATTTAAAAATTTAAAGTTGATAATTCATTATAGTGAAAAATAGACAGTGTTAATGGACACATTCTTAGACATACCATACCTAGCAAATTAACAACTTAACTGTCCAATGAGTCACATATGACTCATGGTGAACTTTTGGAATAAGTTCGTGAGTCACAGGTGACTCTTTTTTTCAAGAATCTTTGGGGTATATTTTTGTTATGAACGTGGAGTGATATTCTAAATATAATTACGTGAACGTGTGGCGAAAACCCTAACCTTCAAGAAATTGAAATAAATTTTCGCAAAAGTTTTATACATTATCTGTGGTAGGTACTAAGGTAGGTAGGTGTGTGTATCCTATTTGTTCGAAATAAAACAAAAAATACAGTGAAAAGGAAAACGTTTTATTATGAAAAATATGTTTGTAAGTATTATTAGGAGAACCAATCAACACATAATATTATGTTTTTCGTTGTAGCAATATAAACAAAATGCTTTTTTACATATTTTGCACTCTGTGTGCACTTGTTTAGCTTTTCGAGCCAACTGCCCTTGAATTTTTAATTTTTCATAGCAACCGGTACATCTCTTTCGAACTAACTTATTGTTTGTAGTATTACGCGGAATTTCTTGAAGACTATGGCCAGGAGATGAACTAGAAACTGGAGATCTGGGAGTCAGAGAAAGCGAAAGTCTTTGAGGCACGTTATTTTCTGTAGTTCTCGCTGCTGGCCCTAGAAAATGTCGAACTAAATGTTCTTGTACTTGCAAAACAGACAATTTAGGACATCCTGATGCCAAATCATTGTAAATGCACCTAGCATTTATTACAGAAACTTGAAATAAAATATCAACAGCCATTTTTTTGTACCAAGTTAGGCTTTTGCGTAAAGGAGAGTGAAAGGATTCTAGTTGGTCCGAAATATCTATACCTTTTGCTTCATTACAGTCTATTATAACGTTGGGTTCATCAAATTCGGTTCGTCGGGTCATCAATCAAGTTTTATTGTCTATTCTTGATGTGTACACATATGACTCATTGAACTTGGAAAAAAAAATCTTTTATCCCACGCTCATGCTCATATATGAGGCATAAATATAAATTGAATAAAATAAATAAAAACAATAACTATTTTTATAAAATATAATTTATAAAGACAATGTGAATGTTTTTTACCCTCATAGATAAAAAAAACTGATGGACGTGGGGTAGTGTTATTTTGTATTGTATGGGGACAGTTAAGTTGTTAAGTTAGTTTTGTATTACTCATTAGCCTATAGTAAAAGGCAAGATCGTGATTTTCAATAATGATACCCTAGTGAGGTTCATTATTTCAGGTAAAAAAAAATAAAATAAAATATTATAGTGAAACATATTTCCCTCGAATACAATTACAAATACAATAGAAACTTTCAATGTTTATAAAATTTATTCATCGTATTTAGAGTAGTTATGCTACAGTTTGAAAAATAAAACCACTATGTTCTAAAAATGTTTATTAGAATACCATCTTCTAGAAAACGAGAAAATACATTGAACCATGAAACATCAGCATTTAATGCTTACAATCACTCAGTAACAAGTCTTAACTGACTCAGAATTAAAACTTAAAATTCTTAATCAGATAGATAGCTTCATTATCACAGCCGCACAATATCCGTCCTTTATCGCAATGTATTGTATTCACCGACTTACGCATAGTTATGATACTATTTACATTCATGGTTGTTTTTTCATCTATTGGTAAATAGCTGTCTGGTGTTTTTTTAGTCAGTAGTTCCATATCCCAATCCCAAATATCACCAGATACTGAGCTTGTGAGTAATCTATAAGGATTTTCTGGATGGAACTGCATTTCGGTGACACCTGCCGAGTGGGCGTTGACTAGCGTGGTGGGAAATTGGTTTATACGGAGGTCCCATACTGCGATAAACCCTGATTCGCTTCCAGCAAGTACAATGTGTGGTTGCGTTGGATGTTGGACAATACATGTGGCTGCTAGCTCGTCTGTTGAGAGCACGAACGATGCAGCTGGCTTTCGGTTATCTGATCTTATGTCCCATATCTTCATGTGACCTCTGATGTTTCCTGTTATCACCTGAAAAATAAATTAAATTTGTTTGATACTTCTACTAATGATTAGATGTGGTGAAGTATGCTGATTGCTGTATGTGGAAACAATTATGATAAATAGGAAAGTTAGAAATAAAGTTTTATAGGAGTATCATTTTTTACCTTTTCTGTGCGGACAGTTAAGCATTCATATAGTTTTTTTTTTGCATTTATTCACTCCTCACATAAATTTCTAAATTAAGTATTTATTCTAGTAACACACTTATAATTACCTCATTAGACTTGATAAAGCACACTGAATGCAAGGAACAGCTATCTGCACTGTGATATAAAGTGCTGGTAATATCTCCCCGCCTGCCATTCAGTATATTAACTTTCCCATCTTCACCGGCAGACGCTATATCTCCCTCAAATGTATCTAGTGAAGTACACGAACATGGATCATGCCTGAAATTATTATCAAATTAAAAATATTATTTTTCATTATACAAAGGTAAATAAAAATGACAATTATTGCAGTGCTACATCTTATTCATTATAATAGCAAATTATTTAAAAGTTATTTAGAAGCTAAGCTTTATAGAAATTAGTTTAGTTTTAGTATAACTTACTCTATTTTGTGCAATTGTTTCCATTCAAACACTTCTTTCAACGGAGCCTGACGTTCGTAGGCACTTATTTCAAGAATTCTAACCTCACCATTCGATATCGAAACAGCGATTTTATTCTTGTCTAAAAACTTAATTTCCGTGACATCGCCCGGTACCTTATACTCAGATAATTGGCGAGGGTATTCCACATGGTCATCTTCATTTATATGTTCAAATAACCATACTTTTATAAAATTTTCATCATCGTCCCAACTGCCGGTAAAAAAGTGTTTTGTTTCTACGTAGTCTTCGGGAATCCATCGTATTTTATTAATCTTTTGTGATACAAAAGTTCCTTCTACTTCTAGTGACATAATGTTCTATTCGTAACGCAAGAAATCTAAAAATTAAAAAAAAAAATTTGTAAGTAAATAAAAATACGTTGAAACACGGCTATGACAGAAACTTGACGTTTGACGTGAGTGGACGTGAAATTGAAAAATGACTTCTGTCACAGATCTACTACAACTTCTGTGATGCTCTTGTTAAGCTTGTCTGTCCCAGTGGGCACCACAGTGCAAGTAACACAGGCAAGACGTGGGCACTGGGCAGCGCCCACATTATGACAGGAACAATCCCCGTTTTCCAATTACAGAGCATAATGCGACTCAGTGCCACACAATGCCGAATTATGTTGATGCTTAATTGGAACGTGAAACGCACCAGCAGGTTGCGATAATAAGTTCAGTGTTGAAAAAAAAAATATTCATAGAGTTAGCAATAACCTCATTAATGTGTAAATAAAGTGGTATACATAATAATTGGTTGAAAAATATTTACGGTTATTTTAAGTAATTTGGATTTTGAATTTTGATTATTTCATTAACATTTTTTTCAATTTTGTACCTTCATCCATACTTATATTTATTTTTTTTTAACACAATTTGAATTAACTTTGATTATTTCGAAAAAACTACAATGAAACGAAAGCTTTAAATTTTTTTCCAACAATTAATAATTACTAACGATAAATCGATTGCACGCATCAATTCACGCGCATTACTTTTTCTAGTGCTCGATTGTGCGAAGCATTGCTGTAGTTGGAACATTCAACGTTAAGCATTATGCCGCTTAATGCGCTCTAGTGCTGTAATTGAAAAACGGGGCCAATTGCCAATTTATATTGTGACCGTGACTTTTATCATCTAGATAACTTAATACAATTTAAACATGCTTATAGGTGATCTACATGGACGAGGAACTTGAAGTTTTCTATGCTCTTTGAAGTGTGGATTGACAAGAAAAAGTCACACTTGACCAATATTTAGTTATCTGTGCACTTGACTGTCAAGTGTCAACTGATAACTGATAAGCTGATAACAGATGTCGCCTGATAAGAATAGCCTAGGTATTTATATAAGTCATAACAAGTGCATTTACAGTTCAAAATTTATAAATATTATATCGGCTAGCTAGAGTCCAGCGGGCATCTATTTAATTCACAATAGTTTACCATAAAAAAGTATTATATTATATTTAGATATGTTACGAAAAGACGTGATGTCTCCAGTGGATTCTGGTAAATATATTGCAGATTTGGCCCAATATGTTAAAATACACGAGGAAGGCATAACAAAACTAAGTGACGAGGTAAGTAAATGATGATTCTCTTAATATGTATTGACTAGTTTTAAAATGAATGCAGTAGACAAACATATTCAGCATTCTTTGTTCTCTGAGCATCCTAAATCTTTAGTTTGAGAGGTCTAATACAAAGACCATAATGTCATGTATATTATGTATATTTATTTATTAAGTCATGCTGACATCTATTTTTTAGAACACTGAAAGTAGCAATAAACCAGGGTTAACATTATGTAGGGGCATAAATAATGTTAGCGACCAAATCGGAAATATTTATTTTCCAGATACTAAAATCCACAAAGGACAAAAAGATTACTATCCCAGAGATAGGCACAAGCTCCATACAGCCCAGCAAAGATCACCCCAGAGCAGTAGATTGGGTGTTTGTAGTTGATGCTCTGAACTTTTGTTTCTGGTCAAAGAACAAGGAAGAACAGTGGACTGTAGATGGCCACACTGGATATTGTGCTTTGGAAGCTGCATTGTGTAGAGCTATTAAGGTAATGTAAGTTATAATTAAGAAGGTAATTTAGCATTATTAGAACTATGAATACCTAATGCAACATTGAGGCAGACATTTATATACTTTACCATGTGTTTTTGTGTCAATAAACGCACACACTGACCTTATACACACTTTAATGTCTAATCATATGCTTTTTTTCATTCCAGAATGGATATGACATTACAAACCCAGAATACTACTCAAAAATATCCAGCGAAGACTTAAGAACATTATTTAAAGGGGACACAGAAGCCGAAATTCCATTATTCCAAGAACGAATAGCAGTTCTACATGAAGTAGGTTCCATACTGCTTGAAAAATATAATGGAACATTTGAAACTTGTGTGAAAGACGCAAATAAATCAGCTGCTAAATTACTTAGCATTGTTGTAGAGAACTTTCCGTGTTTCAGAGATGAGGCTACATATAAACAACGGAAGGTATCTCTGTATAAACGAGCCCAGATCCTTGTTGCTGATTTGTGGAACTTCTTTGGCGGTACAGGGTGGGGAGAGTTTCATGATATTGATGTGATTACTATGTTCGCTGATTATAGAGTACCCCAAGTGTTGGTGTATTTTGGTGTACTGAGTTATAGTGATGAATTAATGGACAAATTGAGGAATGGTGAGCTTTTTGCTTTATGCTATTATATGTTTTTAGTACTTGTCAGTTGTCTCTGTAGGATTGTGTATTATGAAAATTGGTTGAGTAAAATTAATCATTGCAATTCATTCTCATATTTTGTGGTCACAAAAAAAACCTTGACCTACACATTTGAGTTGAGTTTTTCTAGAAAATGACGATCAAGCACGACAATCCAGATCAATTTTCAAAAAAGTTAAAAATTCTTTATTCATATTTTCAGATATTCTTTTACCAAGTGGGTCAGATGAAGAAGTCGAAATAAGAGGATGTTCGATTCACGCGGTGGAATTACTCAAGAAGACTTTGCAAGAGAAAATAAGAGATACAGGGGAGAGTATAGAAGTTCCAAATTCCAGTTTAATTGATTATTTTTTGTGGTGCTATAGACGGAAACACGCACAAGAGATGGAACAAGTGCCATATCATAAGACTTTGGGTATTTATTATTGAAACTGTGATAAACATCTTAAAATTATTTTTTTTAGATTTTTTACAAACTACTTATACTTAGAGTGTAATGTAAAATATTGATTTTTATATTTTTTGAATACAATTTGTGATTGTGTTGATAATAATATGATAATTTAACTATATAATCGTCAATAATGGTGCAGATTCAATGTATTGATTGTAGACTATAAGACTTTTTGTTTTTGGATAATAGAAAAATAATAAATCCAACCGATAATTTCATAAATATTTTAACAGAATCATTTTTGGAACGAAAAATGAATTGTTGAATCAAATACTTAGGTTGTTATTTTTTTTTCTTATAGGCATAGCTTGTAAGATTAAAAATCTGAAGAACAAGACATATCAATTCATTATATATTTTACTTACCTATACGTTTCTTATTTAATACAAACAGACATGAAATATATTTATGTACGTAACAGTATTATAAACTTGCAATGTGAATACATTTGATACCTAGTATTTTTGATAATAGTAAGTAGTTAAGAGATGTTAACTGTTTTTATTTGTTTACTGAGTGTGGATACTTAAGAGATCGTTGTTGAGGAGCAGAAAGAATATTATGATGCCATGGACGTATAAAAAAAGACGGACGGTATATCGCCTAAACATTGAGTGAAGCCTAGTAATGGCGGCGAAACATCCATGTGTGTGTGCCATGTTGCCATGGCAACAGCTGTCCTGATGACAATGGCGGCTGTATTTTTTTCTATAAATTTTGCCGTAATAATTTTGTCATTAAAACATAAAATAAATAACTTGCTTCCCTGTGGAATGTAATCCCTTGTGTTTTGTTATTTAAAATTGTACTGTTGCGACACCATTTAACCACGCAAGACGGCTTTTAAATATTTTTTGTGAAACAGTGACGCAGTTAATCAGTCGGTAGTTCACGACGTAATGGCGGCCGACTAGCTTACTATGGTGAGAGTGTGTGCGTGTTTATTGTCTTTACACGATCGCTAGCTTACTATGGTGGCTTCACGTTGTTTGTTCGTAATACGGCGTCCGTCTTTTTTTATACGTCCATGTATGATGCATTTTGATACCAGTATTTATATGTAAAGAACAATGTAAGGAATTTAAATAAAATGTGATGTAATAAAAGTGTATTTCTTTTAATATATCATCTATATCTATACTAATATTATAAAGCTGAAGAGTTTGTTGGTTTGTTTGTTGAATGCGCTAATGTCAGGAACTACTGGTCTGATTTGAAAAATTCTTTCGGTGTTAGATAGCCCATTTATCGAGGAAGGCTATACGTTATATATTATCATCACGATAAGACCAACAGGACAGACGACAGTAAATTATATACGGAGAAAAATGAATGAAAATCGGTGCAGTAGATTCAGATAAAAAGACAAACAAAACGCGGCCGTCTTTGTTCTATAGTCCATTTACAATAATTTAATTTTGTTAACTGGTTTTTATTAGATTTTAAAGTAAAAAAGAGCGAGTGTGCTGAGCACACGTGTCATAAGTGTAAACTTCTTCGGCAAGATTCCAAGATACCAAAATCATCGCCTTTCTCCATGAGGTAGGTATTGCCATGAGTCATGAGTCATCACGCGACATTGAAATTTTACTCTCAACGCGCTTTTAGAAGTTTCCCGTTAATTACTTTCTAAGGAAATTTTTTACAGGCTGAACTGTGTTTGTTAAATAAAAGTCATTTTATATTTTGAATAAATTTATTCACCCCACAGAGCAGAATACACCACATCCAAAAAATATTTGTTTATACTTACTATAATTATTTTCTCAATATCACATTTCATACATTAGGGGTTTGATATTGCACATACTAATGGTATGTTTGGTTAGATCTGACTAAAGGGCGGTAAAACTCAAATTTCAAAGTTAATATAGTTAACTGAATATTATACATAATACAGATTAAATATGACACCGTGACCGTAGAATAATTTAAAAACAGGAAGGAAAATAAAAACATAATATAAAGACTCATGCCCTAGTCCGACTTAACCTTATATTTTATTACAATTAATGAAGTCAAAGGATTTTTCATTTTACCATATTTGACGACCCATATTTTATATAATCTGCTATGCAATGTTAAATAGATATGTTTTCCCTTTCGTCTTTGACTTCGTAGATACATTAATAACATTATAATTGGACACAACCGCTAATTAACTGGATTTAGGTATATACTATATATTTACAACTTTGGCATTCGCTACACAATGATTACAAAATGGCACTATTCTAAATTATTTACACCATAACCTAAATAGATTAAATGTGACCAAATGTATAAAATAAGTTTCCTACTCTAAAAGCACCTTTTAATAATATTCACCACATTGTTTTGCTCGTTTAAGGTATATAGTTTACAAATTACAATCATCCATTTCATATTAACATCAATTAAGATTAAATCTAGTATAAATGATAAATAATAATTTTTTCATATTGCCTGTTTTCAATTAATTATTACGATCTTTATTTTCTGTGCCAATGTTTAGATTTTTTATCATAAATCTGTACTCAGAGTCTCAGAATTTTAAAAATTAATGCCCATATATGAATATGACAATATCTATTATTATCAATTCCAAACAATATTGCTACCCACCTAGTAATCGCTTTTCGTTTATGAAATAACTACATAACAAGTTTAAGATGATCTAAACAAGTCGTAGTTAGCATTATTCTAATTAGATTTGACCAATAGAACATAAGTATACAAAATTCAGTACATAAATATTATTCCATTACAAATAAAATACCAGTCAAATACAATCACATTGTTAACGCTTATCAAATCAGCCAAAATTTAGATATGGCCACTCAATAAAAAAATATGACGTACATTCGGTACATTTTTACACTGGCAATACAACCTTTTATTTGTCAACTTTTGCGATTATTTGCCGTTGAATCTTGATTTTAAACTTTCGAAGAATGCTAATTTGGTTTTGATAGTGCCAGGTTCTGGTACGGGACTGCCTGGTCGACTGGATTCTTTGACCACTTCTTCAGTCCCTTCTGGTATTTCCTTAGCCCCACCCGGCACCTTGATGCTTGTAGGCATTGACAGTTTAAGTTCCTCCCTGAATTCCTTTGAAATACTTCTCGCTGTGAGGCTGTGCATGTACATTTGCTTGTTTCCGTTTTTTGAATCTAGAAGGTTCTCTCTACTTCTTTTTCGCCACAGTTCATGGGGTGGCTGTAATGTTATAATAGTAATTTTAATATACACATAATATAATCCTGGTAACATTATATTACATACGATTTCTAAGTCCTTCTGTAAAGACTAAAATATTATTTTTAACAAAAAACTAAGCTGCCTTCAGAATAATCATCAAAATTATTTAGTTCCGAACAGGTCTGAGGTCACAAACCCAAAAAAAAAAACAATATAATCAAATTGAGAACCTTCTTTTAAAGATCGGTTCCTCTTTGTAAAATTATACAAATACTCTAAATTTACAGATTCAAAATCGAAGCATTGTACATAGTTGGGTGACAAATAAATAAACATTCTTGGAACAGAAATGAAAAGATTGGATTAGATAGGACGATATCACAGAATACATAAAACATGGTATGACTATGAGTTGATATTAATCACATAACTAAGAATTGAATATTTTAATAATTAATACCTTGTTCAAATTGTTCTCGAAGAATGTACCTAGCTATGTATTTATTTAAATAGTTCTCTATTTAGAATTAATTGATTATGTCTACAATAAAATCATGTCTTAATAATGATAAAAAAAAAACAATGACGCTTATCGTTTAACTGAATAATATGAATCACGATGAAGTCATATATTATTGTAGGTATTTGTAGATAGTTGTAGTAAAATTAAATTGTACCTAAAATATTCGAACGTAGAATACGTTCGAATACCTAAGTTTGTACCTAAATTTTAGGTTGGTGATATGCAAATATCACTATTATCTGCTATCTGTTGTTAAAATATTGATGAAGTTTTTATCTATAATGAGGACAATCAAAAGATATGCACTGACCTTGGATGGTTCACTTAGATTATCCATACTAACGAATTTTTTTGCCAACTCCTTCACTTTAGGTAATTGCGGTAGTATTTCATCTATTTCACTGATATTCTGCAGTTTATTTTCTTTCAGATCTATTCTCGTCAATGTATCGTCATCAAGGTGAACATTCTGACTGAGCCTATCAATAATTTCTCCCGGGATTTCCTTATCAGCTGAATTTATTTTGTCATCGTCAGCGGTTTGTTCGTATCGCGATACCTTATCTTCAGGTTTACATTTCACTATCTCGCCAGTTTGTACGTTATATATTTTGATGGAATCTTCAATGCTGCTTGAACCTATCGAATTTTCTATACTGTGATTTGACGGTGATTTTTCTAATTCATGAATATCTTGAACGCCTAGTTGTTGGTCTGATTTATTTGTGATTGCCAATATTTCCTCGAATTGCCTGTCCGTATCTTCAACCAGGGCTGGTTTGGCTACGTATATTGCCCGTTCGTCATTATCTTCATAATCAATTAAAATATCATTCTCATTATCAACTGGGCCTGTAGTTATTGATTTTGGTATTTGCTCTTTGCCACCGAATTTTGTATACTCTTGATTGGCAGCAATTGTGTTGAATTGCTTTATTAATAACTCCTGAAAATTATTGATTTTTATAATAAAGAGCATTTTGGTAAATAACTTATAATGCATGAAGATGAAGATGAGTGATTTTTCGATTTTAAGCCCCACAGCTTAAATTGTATCTAGAAATAAGACTGTCTGAACTTATCATCTAATTTTTTTTGTTACAAACGTAGAAGTAGTTAGAGTAGTGCTTCTTATAGTGATGCAATAGGCAGATTAGTTTGTTTAGTTTTAAGCGGATGCTGTGAACGCCTAAGAAATTCTGTGCAGTAGGAAGATTTAGGTTAGTTCGCACGCAAGCGTTGTTAGTCAAAATTCATTCACCGAAAACTCTCAACACTCACCACTAACTGCTTGGTGGATTACTGTTGAAATTACTGAAATTTAATGATAAGGGCACTACTATTAAGTGCGAAATTTGTATTAATAAAGTGCGAGTGCTGTTAGTCAGCAGAAATTTTATAACCGAGCATGCCAACTGTAACACTCAACAGGCAGTATTGTGTCAAAACGAAGATATGTTTTAAACTGAATGGTTTCTCTTAACCCTATGGATATGTCATATTTAGAGAGTTTGAAGGCTAGATAATTAGGTATATATGTCTATGTAGGTATCGTACACAGTAGAGATTGAAAAATAAGGACCGTAAATCTATCTACATAGTCAGATTAAGTGCTGAAGGAGGTGTAGTAATCGGAATCTTATTTGGTCATTCACCATAAATCTTTGTGGAAGCCTTTGTTTAACCTGAGACTTCCACCGAATGTGAAATTGAGAGCGGGCCGCCGCTTGACGCGCGCGTACCCATCCATACTTCGCAACGTATTACTGCGCCTAACATTATCGTACGTCTCGAAAAGCTCTTCAGTTATTTCTGGTGTTTTTGGTATTTTAAGTCTAACTATATCCTCGTTTTCCACATAACCGTCACCTCCGTTTTTATTTTGTTCGTATTCTCTTACGTTGGTCCTGCTGACGTTGCGCCTGTGCGCAATATCGTCAGAATCTTTGGGGTTTTCGAAAATGGGGTTTATGGCAAAGTTGGGGCTAGCGTTTCTGGGGCTGAATACGGCGCGAACGATGTTCTGATGAAGGGCGCAGGCTTCGAGCTCGCTCAGAGAGCTGCTGGCACTTACAGGCGACGCGAACTCTGTATCGAAATTGTCTAAACTGCTCGATTTGTTGATCGAACTTGATATCGAACTGGTGTCACTAAATGTCTTCTCGCGTCCTCCAGATGAAAGTTTTGCCTCTTTGATGTAATAGTCTCTGCCGTAACTGTGGAAAATCAACATAGTGATAAATACAAAATGATTCATATTTATGTTGATGTTTACCTCACTTATTTGAATAATCTTTTTTACTATCTAGCATGACTGATTATTGCCATTTGGATTTAATTGATACTAAATGTTATCACGACATTTCAATAACATAATGCGTATAGCAATATTATGTAGTTGGATGTAGATAGTTGTTGCTAAGGCTGTACTTACCGCTTGTATTGTGGAACCTCCTCCGCTAATACGTCTTTTAATATTCTCGGCGAAGGGCTTGGCGTTCTGCCATTCATCCTTAAACATTCCGTACTCTGACTCATTGCAATATTTTCTTTTATATGTTTATTGTTTTGAACCTTTATGTTTTCTGTTACGTTTTCGTTTGAGGCAAATTTCTCTTCGGTATTGCTTTTGCTTGTCAACGTGTCAAATAGAGATGATGTGCTCTTTGCTGATAATCTTTTCTTAATCGCTTCGGGGGAATAGGGGTTGTTGGGCATTTCTACGTAGTTCAGCCACTTTTTACGTTCTCGGTATGCTATGGATCCTGGAATATTTATTTTCGTTAGGGTTATAAAAAACTGATGTTACTCGAAAACATAATTTAAAAAAATATAAACAGTCTAAATTAACTCTCTAAGTTATGATAGAAAGAAGCTTACCGGGTAATAAATCGTCTTCAGTTCCATTTTGAACTGTTTTCCTGAAATTCAAATTGAACTTTTATACTGAGATATAAAAGTAATGCTTAAAATTGTCTTAACGTCATTTATTTATTTTGTTACAAAATATACGGTTAGTATAATAAGTATTAAATTAATACATACGTAAGTGGTTCGTCTTCGAAGTGTTTTCTACGTAAGCTGTCAGCGTACCTTTGTACTGGGATAGTTACCGTCTCTTCGTATTCACCTTCACGTTCATGACGACTTAGTGTGTTCATATTAGATGACTCTGTAAAAATAAGTCCCATTATAACCACAAAACTACTTACAATTATTATTAACCTGATCGCAAACTTTGAATAAAATCTTACCTTTCTCATTTATGCTTTCGAGACTATCTTTCATAATCTCTTTAGAGTCAGCCATATCATCGTATTCCGCATGACCGTTCATTACAGTCCTGTGAATTTCTTCCTTCAAGTTAAATTCTGTCTTCGGTATCGGGCCACTGTCTACACCCACTAAGAGAATGGAATCATGTGAGTCATCGTGATTGTTGTCAATTTCTTCATTAGTAATATTCTTGGTTACTGCACTTGGGTTTACTGAATCAACTGTGTCTTCACTTTTAGAATATTCGTTGTATATATTTTCGAATTCATCTGCTCCATCTACGGACATAAGGCTGTCTGGTTCGAAGTCTAATGCCTCATCCACTTTAAGTTTACCACCGATGACATGTTTGGAGTCTAATACTTTTTTGATATCACTCTTGTATTCGATATCCTGTTCTTCAGTTTCGCTTGCATTGTCTGAAAGATCGGTTGTGTCATCTGCATCTCTGTCTCCTATGAGAGCTCTGTACTCTGTGTTAGAGTTAGGTACTAGCATGGGCACTGGAACGGATTGAATGTTCTTTATCTTCTTCTTTTGGAATAGCCAATTTTCCTCCCATGAACCGTCGACTGCTTGTATGTCACTGCCGGATACTTCATCGAAATCTCGGTCAGCATTTTCTGTAATTTCAATTAAAATTTATTTATCTGAGGAGTTAACCAATAAGCGACATAATATTGTTATAAAAATGTGTTGTTTATTATTACAAAGTTATTACTTATAAGTCCATAATTGTATGAATTGTATTAGACTATTTACCTGTCTCATGTATGATATCCCCGCCATATTCTGGGAACGGAACGCGGCGAGGTAGCTCCACTGCATCATCAGTGGCCTCTCCTTCTTCCCAATCTGATACATCTTCTTCAACATGCTGTAATATACATGGAATTATAAATAACTCATCCTATGTATCCTCATGATATAAAGCTGAAGAGTTTGTTTGTTTGAATGCGCTAATCTCAGGAACCACTAGACTGATACACATAGACTAGTAAAGTATATTAACACGTTTTAAAAGATAAAAAAAATGGATTAAGTTTTTGTTGATAATGAACATGCATTTTTTATCATTACATCATCATAAGGAAGTCTTAGGTCATAGTTATTACTCAGTATAAATATGAAGTTCTAGACTAGTAATAGTACTAGGATTACATTTTCTGTGGTAATAGGTAGATGACCAAATCTGGTCCAATTCATATACGGTACACGTATTTGTCCTGAATAAGTTTTGTAACAGGCCTCTTTTTATCAAAATGGTGAAGAAATTTATTGATTCGCCTATTTTGATTCAAATAAACCATAGCTACTGATCTGATAGTGATGTTATTATCTATTTTTATCGCCGCAAATCCGTTATAGTTACTGTTTTGATGTTCACCAATTTTGTGGTTACATTTCAAATTATTGTAATTTTTCTTTTAGCGAATTTTTTCTTCTCATTTTTTTCAAATGGCAACTCCCAATCAGCGAATTTTTTTGACTGAGTTCGTTACAATTTCGATTTACTTAAATTTTGTTCTAGAAAATCAACCCTAACATCAAGACAGTTTTTACTTTTTACCCGTGGTTTTATCCGCGGCCTGTTTAATGGACTTATTAACATGCCTATATGTGATTTTTCAATTCGAACCAATATGTATAGGTAAACATTAAACTTACAGGTGGGGATATTTCCCTGGTACTCCTTGAATGCAGCGATCTTGGTGGTGTCCCCTCAGAGGGGGAGGGGCTGGCACTGGCCGAGTGTATACCGCTGCTCCGACCTCCCGACCCGCTCTCGGTTTGGTAGCGCTCGATCACCTGCAATTGCATCGAGTTTGGTTTAGCAATTTGGACTGTGATGTTGATAATTTTAACACGGAGATGGGATAGACTGTGGGATGTAATGTTTTAACCTTGTGAAAAAAATATATAAAATTTTATGGTAAACTATTGATTTAGTTGACAGATAAATTCCAAATAGAATAATGAGGAACCAGAAAAATAGGATACAATAAGGATTAGGTGAAAATGATAACGATATATTTTTAACTACGTTCCTAGAAGTTTTATCTTCGAAACAATTAACATGCATAAATATCTATGTTAATCTTGTAAACCATTAACATAGAAAAATGTTGCTAGAAAATCATAGAAAATACCTGCAATAACACTTTGACCATTTCATGTCAACTTGTACCTAATCATTATAAATAGGTAAATGTTTTATATGAAAATGCTTAATAAAGTGTTACATTTATAATTCGTATTCTGTTGTAACGTTAAAGTTTTCCAATTTTCATGAAAAATTAAAATATTTATTTACATAATATTTTCTTGTAGTAAATTTAATACAAGCCAAACATTCTGAAATAGATTGTAATTATGTTAAATACACAATCTTGCCATTATCAAAGCTTCAACAAAAATAAATCCTTAATATTCATAAATAACGTAAAATGTAATTTATAATTAGTTGAGTCACATGGGTAATCAAATGGTAATAGGTTGATATCTTATCTGATAACGCAAATTTAGAGAACATTGATCTTTGTATCTGTTAACCTTACGGATTATAGATTAATATGGAAAATAAATAATAATTTTAATGTCCTTTGCAATTGCGCAATTGGTATTGTTTCAGTGCATAAATTGGTTAAATTACTCTCGAAAAAATACGGACGATTTTAGTGTAACCACTTTTGTGGGAATAAAGTTATAATTTATTTTTCGAAAAATAAGTTGGTTTGTCTCTCTACATGTTTTTTTTATGCAAAAAGAATAATTACTGGTCAATAATTATTATTCAATCATTTCTAAAACAAATGTTCATCAAGGTTCATAAAAATATTTTTCGTATTTTTTCCAAAATACATTTAAAATTGAAATCTAACGTATCATGAAATTATTAAACAAAGATTTTATTCGAACTCATTTATTTTTCAACTCACTCAATTTATTCAACATACACCCCTATTTTTCAACAGGACAATCTAATTAAAAACTGTATTGCGTAAAAACTAAAATATAAACCTGAAAATTTGGCATTAGTTCGCGTAACTAAAATTGGTTCGCTTTTAGGATAGCAATCTTACACAATAAATTAAAAACAACAACAAACAGCGTAATTATAACTCTATTTTAATATCCTTAATGTTGCCATAACGCAGTTAAACCTGCCGTAGGTAATTATTCAAACAGTACTGATATGTTTCTGTTTCTCTCTCTTAGCTGTATAATTGTCAACCTACCTGTGAGTGTGGATCAGAATAGTTCATAGTTCGAGATGCACTGTAATTGTAGTATAATAGCTATTATTTTTGTTTAATTGTTGGAATTATACAGAGCTGTTAACACGGACCTGCGCGGTACTGGACTGCTGCGCCGTGGTTAGCGCAATAGGGCTGCATTTTATTTAATATTTTTTTATAAAGTTTTTAATTTCACTATATTTTTTAAGAACAGGATATTTTGTGTTTAATTTCTCTTAAACATATATTTGTAGTTTTACATTTATGTTGGCCTAAATCTTAGTGTAGGTAACATTTAATTGGTGACTTATAAATTATTTATGTTAAAAACTTTCATACAATACCTATTTGATCACACATTCGATATTTTGTCCCTTTTTTAATCGCTTTGATAAAATAACCGTAGCTAGCGCGGTATTCGCTTACAACATAATAACACCAAGAAAAATATTCACTTTGCTAAATAACCGAAACTGTAAATAAACATTTATCTACGCAAAATCAATGGCAAATATGCTCACGTTATGTTTACGAAAGCCATCACGTCCCGAAAGCAAATTAACAAAGAATGACGTCACACGCCACCGCTTACCCAACTAATCACATATAAGAAAAACACAGCAAGACAACTGTACAGCGTCGATAACATTATATACGAGCGCACCACACTGGAAGAAAACCGATATCTTTCACATTGTAATTAATTTGAAAGCATTAACTTACCATTTCTTTATACGAATCAGACATAGTCTCACTGTACGCGTTATCACGATAAGAGCTATGTTATCATTGGTTATTATTGATATGTGTTGATAAAAATAAATCACATGGCTCCGTACTACTCTTGATCCGGGTCGAAGACTGCAGTGCAAATGAAATTTTCACGGAAACTGTGATATATTTCCACAGCATCTCATTGGTGGAGATGAGATATGTTTATCTATTAAGGTTAAGGAAAGGCCCTGCTAGTTTCGGATAAAATATTTCAAAACACAGTAGGGGAATATTTTATCTAATCGACATGTAGCGTAAGATATATTGTTAAATAATCGATCTACAAAAATAAATTGTAATTAAAAATTAATTTGTGGCAGCCCTTAATAAAAACTAATTCGAGCTGACATGTCTGTTGTAGGCGCTTGTAAGGATTCTCCATAGTTACATGCTAGTTTGCAGAAATGCATGTTGTTTTTTTAAATAGAGGGTTGATGCACAAGCTTTGTGGATTATGGAAAGACGATTTTATAGATAAGCTCACTGGAATAGATTACACGACGTTGGAATTTATTCACGGCTAGATTACCGAGCGCGGTTTCGCTCTCGTTTTCAAAGAAAAATCGGCATAGTTTCCGTTCCTGAGGAATTTCCGAGATAAAAAGTAGCGTTTTATTCTGGGTCTTCAGCTACATACCAAATTTCATTGTTATCGATTTAGTAGTAGGACAAACATCCATCCATCCATCCATACATCCATCCTATGTGCATCCATCCTTGTAAGTACGATGAATTTGTTTTTATGGTTGTATCTGATATTTTTATTGTATTCTTATATTGTAAAGTAAATGCGTTATTTAATATTTAGATATATAAATATATGTATTAACCCCAACTAGCTAAATAAATTGATATTTAATATTGTTTCATTTAAATATCTCACTTAATTACGGTGTTTATTAAAAAAAATGACAGCGTGAAGCTACTGTTAAAAAACTGCTATTTTTTAATAAGTTATAAACTAAAATTTAAAAGACATCACAACAATCTTTCCCTTTTAATTATGTAATATACAATCAAAACAGCGCGTGCAAATGGTTCGTGACTAAACGTAATATTTATTTATGTATATTTATACATTATCTACATTATCATTGCTTGTAGATCGACTTTTTCAATCAATCAGCCATTGTAGCACTTTTTGTAATCGCGTTTATGTAATTATTTGGAGCTAATTGGGACGTCATTCTCGGTCAGGTATTTATTGTTTCAATGGAAATAAAAGTTATAGAGCTATTTCAGTTTAAACGGTTTTTCCAGTTTGTAATATTGAATTTGGAACTATTATTTAGTCATTTTCACAAAAGTTGGTTGTATCCAAGTAAAATAATTGTAGTGTTAGGTACATACCTATTATTAGACATTGATAAATACATACTGATAAATATAATCTCATAATAATATGTTTAATGTTTATAGAATGAGGTCACTAGCAATTTACATAAAATAATTAAGCTCTTATAATTAATTAAACCTTTATGGCATATGAATATTTCTAATCCCGAAAAATGTGTACTGTATTGTTTCACTTATGTGCAGATATCCTTATACAGATTTTCTATCGGAATGTTTTTAATATGGTTCTAACCAGATTGTGTAAAGGAAGTCAAAGGGGAATACTTATTATCTTAATACTATTATAAAGGCGAAAGTTTGTATGGATGTTTGTTACTCTTTCACGTAAAAACTACTGAACCGATTACAATGAAATTTAGCACACATATAAAGGGTAACTTGGATTAACACATAGGATAGGTTTTATCCCGGAAATCCCACGGGAACAGGAACTATGCGGGTTTTCCTTTGAAAACGCGGGCGAAGCCGCGGGCGGAAATCTAGTTTTTAAATAATCAAGAAAATGGGTACCTTATTCAAAATAGCAGTGGCCAGCAGATCTTCATACGACGACTCCGTAGGCGTGTGCGGCTCTGCAGCGTATCTCGCAAGCGCTGGCAGCGCTGCAGCCTCCTCCACCACTCTCGCCACTAAGCGCTTAAGCTGCGCGTGAGCGCCAGTAGCGCCGATAGAGTGACGGCTGTGCGTGTGTGTGGCTGAAGGTTTTGGTAGATCTGTGGAATAGTACAGATACATAAAAATTTTGACATTAGGTTCGGCTGTATGGATGAGCTGTCGGTTGTGATATAAGATTTACATGGAATCAAAATTATTTATGCAGATATAATGTACATAGTTGTTTTGTTAGATGTTATAAGCAATCAATGTTTGTTATTACAAGATTTTTTTTGGGACTTGCATAAAGTTTAACAAAACCAGAAACAAATGTTTTTTTAACAGCTTATAATCAATTTGCAATAACATAGATACTAATAAATTATTATGGTGATGATTAATGACTACACGTTTACCTTCCCAACATACTTATATACAACTAGCTTTCCACCCGCAGCTTCGCCCGCGCAGTCAAAGAAAACCCCGCATAGTTCCCGTTCCCGTGGGATTTCCGGGATAAAACCTATCCTATTTCCCAGGACAAAAAGTAGCCTATGTCCTTTCTCGGATATCAAAATATCTCTATACCAAATTTCATGCAAATTGGTTCAGTAGCTAAGACGTGATTGAGTAACAGACAGACAGACAGAGCTTGCTTTCGCATTTATAATATTAGTATGGATTATATACCTTCCATGTTAAATTATTCATAAACATGCAACAAAAACAATGCAATTATTTAGAAAACATTAAATAATTTCGTCAATGTAGATGCTTTACTTGAAAGCGACGTGAAATTAATTAATTAGCCACAAAACAGTATTGTGATGCAAATAGGATGGGATACAATGACATTCCGAAAACATGTGACTTGATTACGTAGAAATTGATGAGTACACTTATAATATATTACGGGATATAAAATATGTAGAGCAAAATGATGAAATTAAAATTTATTCTATGGAATTATTGTGTAACATTTTCGTACTATGTATATGTGCACAACTCTTTGATCTAAGGCACAACATGGGCACAACCTATAGATAGTTATCTACCTTTTAACATGCTTATAAGTAGCATACGAACTTTTACTTGAAAAAAATTAATAAAGTAGGATCCGTTACTTTTTACGTTAAACACCATATTATATTTGTATGTATTTGAAGTCAATATAAGATCATAATGTTGTTACTTAACATTGACCTCTCGCCTTTTATTCAAGAAACTCTCATATGTGATGCTTACTTAGTGCACTTAATTAGTTATTGCATTTTAGATGAAGTATTTATTTATTTATTTATGTATTCTTTATTGCTCCAAGAAAGTTACAATAAAACTTAACCAAAGAATACATTTAAACAATTGGTGGTCTTATCGCTATGCAGCGATTTCTTCCAGACAACCAGAAGTATGTAGAAGTATTGTAGTAGGTATAATTATAAACTATACACAGAGTTTTTTGATAAAGCATTGAAATCTTAACCTTCACAAATATATTATATATGTATTATTATGTACAAAATACTTTCTTCATAGATATTTGAAATAACCGTTTCGCGTTTGTTTCATCCTCCTGTGTGTATCGATAACCAGAATATATAAAAACGCATATAACCTATTACAATATCGTGATTAAACGCAATCTCATGCATGACTTCAATTGAACGCAAAAACCGCATGCGCATGCCTTTAAGGATGTGCCTTAATAAGGAAATTGCAGTATAAAAAAGCGACTTTAAGATACTCGACGACCTTTCATTTTATGGAAAAATACTCGGTAATGGAATTGACCAAATATGTTTAATAGCCTCGTAAGATTATCCCTTCGTAAATCAAAAAACGGAATTTCCGGGAAATGTCGCTGTTTTATTTTTCCGAGAAAATTGTATAACGTTTAATCATGTAGGTTTATGTAGAGTTAAAAGTGGAATAGAAGGACCTTACTGTACATAGTTTGGATCGTGGGGTAACAATAAACATTATTTAATATAGTTAGAAAAGGTTCAAAAATATAATTTGATTTTCAATTGGATAGAAGCTGTAGTTGCAAATGCAATATTATTTGGTTAAATCTGATGATGATGCATGAAGAAGGTTTTCCGAAAGTTCACTAAAATATAGATATTTAAGTCTATTATAGATATAACTCTTATGTAAAGTAGGTTTTTCTTTGGTTTTCCCCGTTTTAATTTATCTTAGATGGAAAATGGACTTTGCTCTATATTATAATTTTAATTGACCGAGTGTGGGAATCTAAATTTTCCACTTTATGCATTTATTATTTAAATTTTTGCCATTAAGATATATTTCATAATAAAATACAAATATCACACTAATATTATAAATTCCAACTTAACAACAACACCACATTTAGGTGAAAATTGTAATGAAAATAGTTATAGAATTAAGATAGTTTTATGCAATTTTTTGCATTTGCGTTTGCGTCCCATAAAGTGATAATGTTAATAAATTAAAGTCCTTTTAATTGTTTAAATATAGGTAAGCTTTTTCTTGTTTTTGTGTTCACGACTCACGTATGCAACCGCGTATTTAAATACTTCATGATACAACCGCGACCCGGCCTTAATGTCAGTATTATTTAATTACTTTTAAATTATGCAACGTATGGAGAATTTGTCCTAGAATCTTAATTAAATTTTATCTTAATTTCTTAACTCGTTCATTAACGTATCATTTATTTTTTAAATATTTAAAGTATGCTCATATGTTAATAGTAGATATATTAAAATGTTAAGGCTCTACGCACGATTAAAAAAATATCTACGACTTTATATAATATTATGATGAGAATTTCTTACAAAACCGCTATTAATTCTTTTTATTTTATTACATTTATTTTATATTTATAAAGATTTAACAAAGATAAAAGAATAATCTAGGTACGTTAGAAAAAAAAGAAACAAGGATTAAATTAGTCTTCATAATATTTAGTTAACGTAGGTTAGTTATACTGTGGTTATTCCTTGTAAAAATGACTTTAAATACAATTATATATTTATATGTATACGTACAGGTTTATTGCTTTATTTTCATTTTTAGTAGCATTTTTATTTATTGTGGAGTTAAATTATTGAATAATATAGGGCTCTTATAAAAAAAAAGTATAATATAAAAGAAAGTCGTGTACACCACTCCTTAACTAAATGCTTTTGGGTTATATCTCCGCTTGGACTAGGATAATAATTAAAAAAAATAAAAGACTAAAAAAATCTGCCCGGGCGTTGCTGGGTTAACCAGGAAGTATCACTTATAAATAAGATTTTCTACTATAAAAAGGCTTATTGATAACCCATATGTTATAAAAATGGTGTTGAATATTTATATTTATTTAAATATTTACAAGAAATGCTTTTATTATGTTAAATTAAATGGAAATGACTGCGGAAATACGCAAATGTTGCGTAAGTATATTATCTATATTTTTGTACCAAAAAATGAACCGAATTTTTTATTTTATATTCGCTTTTATATTCTTGATATATTTTTATTGTACGAAAATATAATTATAAGTCCTTATTGACTAGAAGTTATTCCAATGAAAAACTGTGTACCTAGTGTTCAACAAGAAGCTTTTACCAGCCTACCCTTTATGGTCACACCTAATTATATAAAAATTAGGTACCTTTTATCAACATTACATAGCCGGTTTTTTAAACTTGAAATACGTACGACAATTGGCGTAAACAGTGGCGTAACCTACGTAAATTTTGGTTGCAAAATAACTCATATATAATATACTAGCTGTGCTCCACGGTTTTACCTGCAGTGCTCCGCGCCCGTTAGTCTCAGGGAGATGATAATATATAGCCTTCCTCGATAAATGGGCTATCTAACATCGAAAGATTTTTTCTAATCGGACCAGTAGTTCCCGAGATTAGCGCGTTCAAAAAACAAACTCTTCAGCTTTATAATATTAGTATAGATTCAATAAACTTACCTAAAATCTCCTCAAGCCAGAAGCATGACACATATAAGAAGATGGCCACGCCCAGCCAGAAGCCGATCAACAGAACAGCGAGGTACTCCAGCATTTTGTGCACTTATCACTTTATGATTTCAATAAATATACCACTGAGCTTACATTATAATTTACGAGAGATTTATTTTATTGTAGCGTACTTCACGAATGTTATTCTTGTATATTTCAATATATTGTGCTTTCAGTTATTAATTGGTGTCCGTATTCATTGAAACTGTGGAATTTAAATCAAATATCAATATAATTTGTCAGAGTTTCCATTATATTCTGCTTAATAAGATGATAAAATGTAATAGACTTGTTGAGAACAATTTATTTGTTACGACTTACGTAGCTGCGTAGGTAATAACCAATAGGTTAGTTTTTTAGGTAGTTAAAATTATTTCTACCATGGTTCTAAGAAAATGTGTAAAAGCGTGTAAATAACGTAAATAATGACATAATTTATGTTGATTATAGGTTTTCCATTCCTTTCGTAATAATAGATCATGTTTAAAACAAAATGTAGGTTTGCGGAGCTTTTTCCATGGAAATTATGTTATTCATTTATTAACCAACAATAGTTGGCTAGTTAGTTTCGTGGTTAATTAGCTTTAAGTTTATCTCCTATAAATCGAAAACAGCTTATCGATAAATATCAACCCTATCGGAATGTTTAAAGTCGTTCGCGATTTCATAATATTAATGCAAAATATGGAACAATTGCCCAATTAAAACACCTTTTACAAAGTTCAATGTTACATAACACATGACGTGTATGCGGTAGATTAGTTAATAACCGTAATTACCTTTATCGAGATATAAACAAACAGGTGTACTGACTTCTCTGTCACTTCTTGATTCTTTAGATTAAGGTTTTACGCAATGCTCATGTTTATATTTTAATTCTTTAAAGCGAGTGGTCACAAGATATGATCTAAGATTTTTTTACAGAAGTTTCCAAAGCGACGGTGGTTCTCAATACGTAAGGTTTTATAAGGATGCGACTTCATTATAGTAAGTATAAGAAATATAACATAAAACGCTCACAGAGGTAGAGCGATACATTTTATTTATTAGTAATAATCCTTTATTTGTCAATGGTAAGACGTTAAAGATCGAATAAGTGCTAAATATACAACATGCTAAACTACTAACCTATTTGATTTTAAATTATTCAAAATAACTCCACAATAGAAGACGTTCAAAATAAGGCTATTTTATATTTAAACAGTTAAAAGGACGTTCAGTATTGTTGGTCACACAATGACCAATATATTCAAGTCACGTAAACTTAGTCATAAAATACATGTGTTAACTTAAACATATAAAGGTGTGTATTTCCTAACGTTTATGATAAAAACCTTAACGAGTTGATAAAAATTATATGAAAACATTTACAAATATTAAGACAATCCAGCGTAGGACCTCCACAGATAATTTGCGTGAAATAGTAGCAAGGGAATGCTACTGTATTTTATTCTATGAGCTCAGTATTTCTTTATGCTCAATAATTTGCAGAGATTATTTTTCCG
>CAJQZN010040772.1:0-27560 GCA_907164685.1 Colias eurytheme
CCGAAAATATAACTGCGTTATAAGAATAACTATACCTACGATAAATTGTCCGTATTTATGCAAAATGGAACCACTCGACAAATTTCGTTTTTTGCTTTTATTGAAGAATACTCATCCAAAGGTGGTCTAAATTCTTATACAAACAAGAACCACATGATTTTTACGTTGGAAACAAGGTATACTAAAAGCAGAAAGGAACCACCAGCAACAACGAATAATTACATATTAAGCAAAACCGAACCACAGCACCACGGGACTGCTTTGTTCAAACAAATAAACGATATTACTATCATGTCATTTTATACAAAACAGATCCACACCTACTTGGTACCATTATACATTACACATATTTCTATTAATAACAATTATTTTTAATACACAAAATGGAACCAGGTTTCTGTGGTATGGTTATGCGTAAAATAAATACATAATTTAATTGTAATTTTTTATTGCAAAATAAAACCACAAGCATTCGGTTCTATTATGCATAAATAAATACTGTAAAACATTCTGAAACCCATCATCGCTATATGGAACCAAATGCCTTGACTTGTTACAATGCTTCTCATCTTTAAACAACGTATTTCATTACTTAAATAGCTCAAAGTGCAAAACTCCAATTTTTAAAGTAAAACGTCGAACATCTGTCAATATAGGTGACATTCAGCGAAGTAGTTCGAATACGTGACGGTGTTTTTTTCCTCCGCGAAGTAAGTTCTATTGTTTTTGTTAATTACCTTTAAAATTAAATGTGAAAATGTTTAGTAATAAATAAATAAGCAAGCAATGGGTAAGAAAAGCATTGGAGACGAACACCGAAGATAATAATGAAGATACAACGGGTAAGTAGTTTTATTTAATGCATTTAAGTACTTATTGAATCTGAGATGCAGGTACGCTTTATCCACTTTTGATTCATTCCCGATTGTGGTGTGATTTTAAGAAGATAGTTCATTAAGTAAGTACAAGAGGAATCCTCTGTGGATTTACGTATTTTAACGACAATGTCGTTGTTCACGAAGGCGAGTCGAATTAAGAGTCATTTTGTTACGATTCATCTGTCATTGTGAGATGAAACTACTAAAGTCTAAACCCTGTTTTAAAAATAACTGTCGATGATCTAGGTACCTACCTACTATTTTGGTAAAATACGTTTAGATGTATTTCTGATGCCGCTGTAACAACAAATACTAAAAAACAGAATAAAAAAAGACATGTGGCACTCGGGGACTGCCGCGGTAAAGCTATTGCATAGCATGCCTTCAAGCCACACCTCCGAGCCCGTCGGAGTGAGGTTTTTTCGTTACGGAATTTCTCGATTCAGTCCCCGCGCTCAAGGCCCGCGATAGAAGCTATGCAATAGCTTAATAAATATTTAAGAAGCTCCCATACAATAAGCCGTGATTTTTTTGCCGTTTTTATAGATAATGGTACGGAACTCTTCGTTGCGCGAGTCCGACTCGCACTTAGCCAGTTTTTTGTACATGGCGCATGTACATACAACATACTTAGTCGTCTAGTAGGGACACGGCTTTATAAGAACTAATAATATTTTGCTGTCGCCATATACCTACCTACGTATAAAAGCCACGCGGCTTTATTGTTTTGATTTAAAGCTTTTTTTCTTTTTATTACAGAAGATAACGAAGAACCTTATACGTCGCTGCCTCTGGAGAAGCTTTCTTCACCTTCTAGCGATATTCAGTCCATATTACATCTTATTCCACAAGATGCACAGTTTTTATAACGGTCTCATTAGTGATGATGCAATAGAAGACCACATAGATGGACTAGACACGGTGGATTTCGAAATCCAATTTGATGATAACGTCGAATAAACGTCCTATATAAGTATTATTTTATATATTTTATTAATTAAAGCTTTAATTACGATATTATAAATACATAGTTTCATTTATATCATTAAATCCCTGGGATGTGGTTCCTTTTTGTATAAGAGAAAACCTATCAATTGATAAATGTTAAAAGGAACCACATGCACATTTTCTTAATTATCTAGAAAGTTTAAGAATATTCAGAGCAAATTTATATACACATACTTAAATAAGTAATTTATCAATGAATTTAAATAAAATAAATTTTAATTTTACTTCATCTGACAGAGCTGCAAATGTTTTTGTAAATCCTTTAATATCTCAGAAGTGCGTTTTTGCTGGGTGGTTCCTTTTTGCTTAAATACGGACAATTATACATAATACAATATAGTCTCAAATGCATACTAGTGAAATATTTTATTTGAATCAATAAAATAAAAAAAAAAATAAAAAATAATAATAATACAAAAATAAATTCACAACACAAGAAAATCCGCGCGCAAATCATAGCGCGTGACAATGAAATCAAGAACTTTCGAGCCGACGCGACGCGGACGACGAAGGAGCCTAACAAAAGTACCTACAATCATAGGCGGCTCGTGACAAAATTGTATGGCCGTGTTCACTTGAAATAAAACAACGAAAATAGGTACCTACAATAGCGTTAGCAGTACAAAAAAAATGAGCACCACATTATAAATGTCTATTTATACACTAAAAATTATAGAGTATTTCAAAACGAATTCAATTATTATTTAGCAATAATTAGAAAATCCCCGAATTTGCATTCGTGATCGTATTCATAGTGTTTGTCTACACTAATATTATAAAGAGGAAAACTTTGTTTGTTTGTTTGATTGTAATGAATAGGCTCATAAACTACTGGACATTTTACCAATGTTTGCAAGTTTGTGATTACTTTGATAGTTTACCGATTTATAATAATTGTATACTTATTATAAATCGGTAAACTTGATTATTGATTTATAATAATTGTATATCATTGTTTAAAAATATTCAAACACAATATGATATAGGTACTGATTTATCACTGGTTTCAGTGATGAACTGATGAGTCAATGTTAGCCACAATACTAATCACGAACAATAATGAGTAATAAATTGTTTACAAAAAAAAACATAGTTTCTAAGGTCATTAGTTTTATTTTATTTTATTGTTATTTTCTTTGAACGATTGGAAATGAAATTACTCAATTTTTACACAGAACTTTGATTTATTAGAATTATGCTCATTATGTATAAGATAACGAACGCGAATGCACGACATCTAGCGCGTCAATGTCTAAACATCGCCTTTCGTTTAGACATTGACGCGCTAGATCTGTAATAAGTATATAGTCTATGCGCTAGATGTCGTGCTTTATGTCGTGTTTCGCTTGGCAAAAGTCACGCACACTACTGTAGAAATGTCAAATTTTTCCGGTATTTTACTGTTGTTTTTCTAAGTAAATATTGTAAATTATTGATTAAAAAGGTCGAACGCGCACACATTTCATTATAGAGAAGTGATAAAATGATTAGTTTTAAAGAAATAGTGTCTGTGTTAAGTGTTTAGAGGTAATCAAAAATGTATGGAGGGACGGTCGGAACATCAACCTTAAGCAACTATGTTTCTAAATATAGTGCACTTATTATCACTATCACTACATAGTATAAAACAAAGTCGCTTTCCCTGTCCCTATGTCCCTATGTCCCTTTGTACGCTTAAATCTTTGAAACTACGCAACGGATTTTGATGCGGTTTTTTTTAATAGATAGAGTGATTCAAGAGGAAGGTTTATATGTATAATAACACCCATTAAATAGTGGAGAAGTACTGTTATTTTTGAGGTTTCTAATGTGATGTCGTAAAAAATTACATTTTTTCCGCTTACATTGCAAACGCAGGCTGAACCCTACGACTTTTATCAAAACAATGTACTAAGTATTATACACATTGAAAAGGTCTACAGAAAAGTCCGCGATGGTGTATGTCTATCTCTTATGGATAACCCACAATAACTTTTTTTTGTCATTTACTTTTTACGACAAATAATGGCTAATTTTCGATGCGATTTTGACCAATACAGAATTAATCCTTAACCAATTAAATACCTTGAATACATTGTTCATTTAATATAGATCTATATGGCCCTTTACACCGTATGATTTAAGTGATATTTTCGAAGATATTACAGATTTAAAAATTGCGGGACGTACCGTTTGCGGCGGTACGGGCCGGCCGCCCGGCTATATATTTTATACTCGTGCGAAGCCGGAGCGGGCCGCTATGTTTTTATATACAACGTTCACAGTTTTTCTGTAGTGTATTTAGTATCAGCATTGCACCCGTGCGAAGCCGGGGCGGGTCGCTAGTACAATATACATTACTATATGTTATTATTTATATGACTAAATTCCCAAATTAAATATATGCAAGTAGGTAAATCTTGTTTTTCTTCTACCTACAAGTATGAAATTGCATACAATATCAAAATTACATCATAATATTCCTGAGATAAGTGCGTCTCAGCTATATATATTTTTACTAGCTACGCTCCGCGGTTTCACCCGCGTGGCTTCGCTCCTGTTGGTCTTAGCGTGATGATATATGTATAGGTAGCCTTCCTCGATGAATGGTCTATCTAACACCGAAATAATTTTTCAAATCGGACCAGTAGTTCCTGATATTAGCGCGTTCAGACAAACAAACAAACTCTTCAGCTTTATAATATTAGTATAGATTGAGAAATACAGATTCAAATTGTGAAAAGTGCCTAAACATCCCTAATTTTATAAATAATAATAGTTAAAAAAAACTAAAAAACACGCTTTTTATAGAAAACCGAACTAAAAAATAGAAAATTTTATCAAATTAGTGTATTGTCATCGGTCCTCAATAAATCTACAAAGTTTGAACGAAATCTGGCCGTAAGAAGTCGGTTACAAACAAACATACAGGTGAAGCTAATATAAAGCGTGTAAAAAAACTAAAATTTTGCTATATACATATAAAATTATAAACCTACTAGATATCCGCCCACGGCTTCGCCCACGTTTTCAACGGAAAACCCGCATGGTTCCCGTTCCCGTGGGATTTCCGGGATAAACCTATCCCGTGTTAATCCAAGTTACCCTCTTTAAGAGTGCTAAATTTCATTGTAATCGGTTCAGTAGTATTTGCGTGAAAGAGTAACAAACACACACACACACATCCTCACAAACTTTCGCATTTATAATATTACTTAGGATAGTATTCCTACTATACAAATTTCCAGTAAGAACCCATACTATCCCGAACGAACCCACATGACTACATACATAAGTGAATATGAAAAAAAACCAACACCTAGCTGTTTTAATATTATACTAATGTTTTTAAAGATAAAGCAATCGGAACGTCTTTTCTCACTTTTATAAAATACTAGAGGTCCGCCCCGGCTTCGCCCGTGGTACATATTTCGCAATAAAAGGTAGCCTATGTCCTTTCTCGGGTATCAAAATATCTCCATACCAAATTTCATGCAAATTGGTTCAGTAGTTAAGGCGTGATTGAGTAACAGACAGACAGACAGAGTTACTTTCGCATTTATAATATTATTAGTATGGATTAATTTTAATGAGACACGACTCAGTAGTGTAACAGACATCATGAGGGCTTGGCTTTTATTTGTTTTCACTGTTTTTCTCCCTACGCTTGTTGTGCTTGTGGTAAGTTTTTTTTTTATTGATTGTTATTTATTGATTCTCTAATTTTTATGTTTTCAACTCTTACTTAATATGACACATTTCATGGTAATGTGTTGAAGCAAGTGTTTTTATTAATAATGCAAGTGGAACATTTTTTAATAGTTTTTATTTCATACAAAACAACACTTTAAATCTGATTTCCATGCTGTTTTTTAAACGCGAATAAATCGCGATACTGAATAATACAAGAATACTTACAACGAACGTGGTATCTAAGGTCTATCCGTGGGCCGTGACCACACTCACCCTCAAAAATCTTTAATTTCTAAATTATCTATTAAACCTATAGGCAGTATTCATTATCCAATCTGTACAAATAAAAGTATTTTCTTTCTTTCTTCATAATAAAATAGATGACGCCATAGTATGCGGTGACAACGAAGTAGCAAAGCAAAACCCGGACGATTGCGTCCCTGACTGTTGCCCCGTAGGAGATGATGCCCCTTGCCCCGACCCCTGCCCCCAGGGGCCTTGCCAATGCAGCCTCATGAGTCGTCGGGCAGAAAACGGTACATGTATACCGACGAGGCAATGCCGTAAGTATAACCTAGTATTATAGTAGGTATCATGATGTGTTGTTATCTTTTTTATAATAAAGGAATAATAAAAAAACAACAATTAAAACATGTACTAACTACGTACTCACACGTGTAAAATTCATTTTATTTGTTTAAATGGACACAAAAGAAACATATTTTTATATTATTGACTTATCGCTTAGTTACGGCATGTGGATAAACATAAGACATACTAAACAAAATTTAACATAGTTAGGTACCTACCTAATATAAAAATCCATTGAAATGTTACACGAGCTTTACATTTTTAAGAGGACGTAGTTTTTTTGTGAACTACCTAATATTGCTTTAAGGTAACATTATTATCTCTAGGGACATTTAATATGGCAATTATATTTATTTTAATAGCACCATATCCATGTGGAGAGAACGAGCAATACGACCCCTGCCCAGTTTGCTCAGAAGAATGTTCCAACGCTTCCCCTGACGGAGAGCGCTGCCGGTCGAGATTCAAAATCGGTATTACGGTTATATGCAAACCGAAATGTCGCTGTATCGATTTCTTCTGGCGGGATGGTAACAATAACTGCGTTCCTTATGAACAATGTCGTAAGTATTATTTTATGTTATGGGCGCTCTTCACAATGGGCAACGTTGGGCGAGTAGAGACAATCACGAAAGTGTGATCGGCCGTCATTGTAGATGTTCATTGGGCCATTAGGATTATTCGTTGGGCCAACGCTCTGAAAAAAAAATAATTTGAAATATGTAGTTTTAATAGATTTTCTTATTAAGTACCTATTTATTTAAAAGGTTGATAGGTTTTACGAACTCTTGACAAGAGCAGCTATAGAACATAATTATATTTAACTTTTATTGATGTATTTTGTGAGCACAAATTTTCAGCCTCAGTGTATCTAGATACTTATTTAATCTATATAATAATTCAGTTTCAGCTTGATCTCGAGAATACAAGGATAAGCGCTTCAAGAAGAAAGAATAGAAATAAATGAACTCTGTCATTTAAAATAAAATAAAAAATTTATCAAGTTTTATTTTGTTTCATTTTATTAATATCTGCATTTGGAAGAATATATTATGTAAGAAAAACTGATAATTCACCTACCTTTATTAAAATGAATCCAAAATACAAACTCTCATGCAAGATAAATGACTATATGAGAAGCGTAAATACGATATTTTTTGTTTATTTAATATATATTCATATTGTATAAACTATTGTTATAAGTCAGTATTAACTTTAAACAATTATTATATTTCTATTTTTACTCTTATTACATGTAAAGAGAACAGAACAATTTTCATTAGTACTCAACAAAAACTCAACACATATATTGTCAACATATTAACTCACTATATATTTGTAATGGACTATATTACACTTACAACTTCAATTTATACATACACTAAAAATGCACTCCTTACACTATTAAAATATATTAAACCCTCGTCTGTCGGAACACAGATCTGAGCCAAAAATTTTGTACCCGTTGTCTGTCGTGGCACAGATCTGTGCCAAATCATCGCCGGTTGGAAATTAGCTCATTGTAACGCAAATATAGTTCAAATCTGCATAAACGACTATTTAGTTGATAGCTTATGAATTACTGAATATTTAAAGTCCATCAATTAATAATTTGACCGATAAATATTCGAAATATAACAGTAATTATGTCATACTTTAGTCGAGTAACTTTTAAATTTTAAAGTTTTAAAAAATGTAAAATTTTGCGGAAAGTTGATAAACGGTAAGTATTTATTGTTCTTTTTATTATTATTCACTATATATCCTAATGTTTATGTGCCGAAATAATGAAAATTACCAATAATTATACCACAAATAATGGCTCCAAATATGTATCTACCATTTCACTGTACGTTGCTTAGTTTTTGACCCCTGGTTAATCGTATTTTATTTTTAATATTTTATTTGTTTTTTACATCATTTTACTAGAAATATTATGAAGATTTTTATAATATAATTCAAAATTTGATACTGTGTTCCATTTTAAAGATATTTCGTTTTCAATTCAGAACCGACAATAATTTCCCCGTAAAATTCGCGTACAGGATGTTCGCATATTGTATGAAATTGAAAAATTTAATTGTTCGTCTTCAATTAAATTTTTCAATTTCATACAATATAAAATGTACATATGTTTTGTTTATATTGATGGGTATCGTTTTTGTGGTATTTATTGTCCTCAGGTTTAATACGATATAATCAACTAGGTATACAAATTATAGTCCGTAACCTCTATGGAATTCCTTTAATTTTAGTATATTATGGTTAAAAGTGTATATTATATGCTGGAAAAATAGTAAAAAAAACCTACATCGGGAACAATGGTTTTCACTATGACCTATAGGTATATAGGACAAAGTGACTATGTTACTATGTAATTTGTGTAAGACAAACTAACAAAAGAAATTTAACACATTAATTGTACAACACATTCTTACCTTAATACAAATGCAACATATTATTTTTTATTGGGGAACCATATGTTTCTGAAAAAATAAAAAACCGGCCAAGTGCGAGTCGGACTCGCGCACCGAGGGCTTCGTACAAACTTATTTTTTTAATTATGCTGTAGGTATCTTTTAATTCATATTTTAGAATTCTTTATCTGTGCTATAAGACGTTGCTATTGTAAGTTTTTATAACCTTGCAAATGTCGAAAATAACGAAAATTTGCAGCATAAACGGTTGTATCTTTTGATTGCGTTGGCATATATTATGTTTGATTCTGTTTTTATTTTGTTTTTCTGTCGTCTCACAATTTCAAAATGAACGACAACACGGGAGTTGTCATTTTAGAAACCCAGATAGTCCAAAGATGTTTTTACACATATTTTGGGGTTATTTCTTTAAAACTGGAAGAATGTTTTTTTAGAGTTTTGAACCTCAATACGATTCGCGCTTCAAGGACTCCGAACAAATCTACTTTTTATTATGTTTTAACTTCTAGTGTTTTTAGTGAATTTTTCTTTATCTGTGCTGTAAAACCTTGCTTTTAACCAAGTCCACTTAACTTTTGACCCGTAGGTTTTGATTCCCTTGCTAGTAGTTGCGGTTTTCAGAATATGCCGCATATGAATATTATTTCTTCTGATTGCGTCTTAAATCTTATATCTCCATACCAATTTGCATGAAATTTGGTATGGAGATATTTTGATACCCGAGAAAGGATATAGGTTACCTTTTATTGCGAAATATGTACCACGGGCGAAGCCGGGGCGGACCTCTAGTATGTATATAAAAGTGAATCGCAAAATGTGTTGGTAAGCGCATAACTCGAGAACGGCTGAACCGATTTCGATAATTCTTTTTTTATTATATTCCTTGAAGTACGAGGATGGTTCTTATGTAGAGAAAACGTAAATATGTACCACGGGCGAAGCCGGGGCGGACCGCTAGTGTATTATAAATCTGAGTTTTTAATGTGAATATCAAGTTAATACATGTAGCCGTTCATTAGTTGTAAGTTGAAATTATTATTTTTTTTTATATAAAGTGTAATTAAAAAAATCATGTTATTTGCGATTATTCTTATATATGTTTTATAAAACATTGCTTTTTACCAAATTTAAAGATTTTATGTACTTGGGAAGTACCCTGTCGGTTTTGATTCCATTGCAAATGTCAAAATTTGCTAAAAATTGCAGCATTAATGGCTGCATCCCAAAGGGTTTGGTTTTTAAGGGTCCAGAACCCTTATAGGATCACGTCTGTCCATCCCATCTGCCCATCTGTCTGTCAAGACCCATTTTCACAGGAACGCGTGATGTGACATAAAACTGAAATTTATATTGATTACTTGAGTCGATTGAAGCTGTGAAAACATCAAACTTATAAACCAACGCAATCAAAAGATAAAGCCGTTTATTAACTCAGGCCCCGGAATCACAGACACAATAGAAAATCTATTGTATCGTGGACCGATCGGGCCGTTCGGGGCTCAATGGGTTATGCTGCAAATTTCGACATTCGCAAGGGAATCAACACCTACAGGGTACTTTCCGTGTACGTAGAGTTTTGAAATTGGGGTAAAATAAGGTCTTATAGCGCAGATTGAAGAATAATTTCGAAAAACATAAAATTTCGGAGTTACAACATAATAAAAATGTTGTGTGGTTTTATGAAACCACGGTAAAAGTGAAACTGTTCGAACGGTTCCGAACACTGCCTTATACCTACTCGGCAGCCGACCGTCACGCGACATGCGCTGCACAGACCAAAAAGTTTGAGACGATGTAATAAAAGTTTCACTTTAAAAATTGGTTTGTTCGGAGCCCACGGTGTGCGAGTCCGACTCTCACTTAGCCGGTTTTTTATTCTTATGTACTATATGTAGTACATTCGTAGGCCGAATGTTAAAGCTGATGTAGATCGCTGTCTGAAGATTATATTTATTTCATGACTTTAAATAGCCTTGGAACATTACTTATTTAATAAAACGAATTAAATGCATCATTTGCAGTACGCCTGCAAATATAAATCTACCCTCTCATTTTGTAAATGACTAGCGATAACAATTATTGTATTTTTGCCTTTTGGTTTCAAAACTGCTTCTATTACCCAGAAGAAGAATGCAATTTTTCTATTTGAAGATATCACATTGCTGTTTAAACTACATAATCAATAATAACTTATTTGTTAGGTAACCCTAAAATAAACTTCCGTCTTGATATTTTAATTTTCTTTCGAAAATAAAAATTTGTATTTGATAGAATAACCTTTTCTGATTCACAAGCATTTGAGTATCAATAAAAGAGAATTCAAATGGATCCAAACAACGATTCTTATGGCAATGGAAGACAAGACACTCTAAGGCTTACTTTAACAATAGGACGTAACAGTATTTGAAATCAAGAAATATAACTCTGTATATTTTGTCAAATGAACAGATAATAATACTAACACGATTAGTGTTTGAAATTTACAGCTTTTAATTCCTGATACCAGGATTCTTCATGAAATTCTACACATAACACTTCTTACTTTATTCCAATCAAAATATTTTTTAAGTTTCATGCTGTTTGTGTACTATGGACTCCCTAAACTACTGAACCGATTTTAATACAATTTTACCGATTAGTTTATATCTTAATTACAATATGCTTGGAAATACTGCATGTATTGAAGTACAACTAGATTGGATAGCGTTTATCACTTTCCTGATCACATTCAAGTGGAACCTCGTGGTAATAAATCGTCGTCTCGAGGCGGTCGTTGTGTCCGATGTATAAGAAAAAATGAACAGAAGTTAACGTTATTTATGCTAAGTTGCAAATATTCCTATTTATTGGCCAATGTTGGCGTCAACACCACACATTACAACCACATGAGTATATAAATAGTACAGACACAAAGCTTCATAAGAATTTTTTTTCTGTCAGTTAAGTAAAATTTATTTAAGTAAATAAAACATTTAGATGTATAATAATTGTTTATTTATTTTGAATCTTTAAGTTTATGGATTTTTATCCTTAACATAAGCTGTATTTTATAAAAAATATTTAAAACTCGAATTTCCGAAATTTTTGATTTATAAGTTAAATGTAACGGTTTATAATTAAGTTATGGTATAATTAAATGTAGATTTCACTTTTGTACAGCTTAGACATTTTTCTGTATGGATACAGTGCCTTTCGGTTTGTAGTTGGACAACATTTCATTTTATAGGTACTATATTATAATAATTAAGAGCATGAAAAAATAAATAATAAAAAGCATTTCTTCATAATGCTATAATTGTTACCACAAAAAATATTTTCTTAATAAAATAAATTAAAATTAAAATTGATGTGGAGACGTTATACATACAGACGTTAGAACAAAGTCCACCATAAGAATGAAGTCATTTAGGAATAAGACGATTTTTAAACATTAATAAAAACCTAAATATTTAAAAAAAGTAAAAATTACTGTTAGTTTTTATCTAGTTTTGATTAAAATAAAAATAAAAAAAAGTAGCAAAAATTTTTGAAATGTTCTAATTTTGGAGCAGACTGTAAAGTCTGTATTTGTATGAACATATGTGGAGATCGCGTCCACTTATTTTCATGCGTAAACGATGATATTCATACTCAACTTTCTCGAATTTTTATAAAATAAACCTATGTTTTTGTTATATTCACTCAAAAGATTGTCTATTCTAGTGTGAAAATACAAAAATAAAAATCTAAAATACCTTGATATTATTTTTTTATGAGTATTTTTCTTTACAATGTCATATTTTTTCAAAATGTGTGGGAAAAAATGCTTCTAATAAGTAAAATAAACACGCCAGGGAGTAAGTAAGGTAACTAATATAAAGTTTGGTTATCTAGTTAGCATCAAAATTTACAAGAGTGTCACAGGTTAAAGTTTATATCACAAATTTTAATATCGAAAAAAATCGGCAAATCAGCGCCGACCGCTCGAATTTCTCCGACAGACAGCACCTTTTTGACGCGGCGCGCCGCGACAGCTGAGGGGTTAATAATTATATTATAAAACTTAAACATGCATACTTTAAATAAATTCAAACATTTTATTATAGAGTATACTGTATATGGATAGTTCACTTAATACTTTGCATGAATTAGATAATATATGTAAATATTGCGGAATCTCAGGAATGTACTATTTACCCACGATTTTATAACTTTGTACAAAATACAAAAATCCGATCTTACCATAGTGTGTCAAAATATACGTAGTATTTATAAAAATCTGGAAGACTTTAAATTGAATCTTGTACAACTACAAATCTTGCCTGACTTTATTATTCTTAGTGAATGCTAGCTGGACAGCAACAAATCTTTACCCATATTAAATAACTATACCTACTTACCTCATATAATACGAGTCAACACATAAACCACTGTGATGGTGTAACAGCATAATATGTATAAAATATCCATTCGGTAAATATAAAAGAAATTAATATCTCACAGGCTTCTGTATACAAATCAGTTATAAGGAATTTATTTTGATCGGAATCTATCGGTCGCCATCTAATATTAATGCTGAAATTTTTATTAATTCATTGAGTCTTCACTTAGAATCCATAAAAAATTGCAAATAAATTATTTTGACTGGAGACATAAATATTAATTTAATTCACAAAGATAATGAAAGTTTTCATGATAAAACTAATCGACTTAGATATAAGTTGTCAACACATGGTTTACTTCCGGGACATATAATACCCACGAGAGATAAGAACTGTCTCCATCATCATCCTAAAAATAAAGCTTCCATTGATAAAAACAAGTACCTCGGATCATTATACAATTTTTCTAAAATTAAAAAAAATATCTAATCTAATAAAATAATGTAAAAACAAATATATAAGTTCTTTGGATTATGACAATGCATTAAAAAGCCTTCAAAATTCTAACATTAATGATTTATTTTTGTGTGTTGATGCTAATATTTTGGCTCAAAAATTAATAAATTTAATACAAAAATTATTCCGAATGTGCAACGTATTATAAAACCGTGGATGACTCAAGGGGTATTACGATGTATTCGCAATAGAAATTATTTACAAATAAAGCTTCGATCTGACCCACAAAATCATGTATTGCAAATCACATATAGATGTTACAGGAATTATTGCACTAGTCTCATTAAAAAGCTAAAGCGTAGATATGAACAGGAACAAAATATAGCTAATGCTGCCGGAAACCCTAAGGCGCGGGTCAAACACAAGCGGCCGCGGCGCGGGCGCGGGTGTGCCGTAAGCGCACCTCTTCAATCTGTTTTGCACCACGTCCTTCTTCTACATTTTGTATGAAAGAACTTTGGAAAGGCGGCGCAACCGTGGCACAACCGTGGCGTGCCGTCTCGACGCCGCGCATAAGATGCTATGGAGAACCATAAATAATATCACACAACGGAAGACATTGCATGACAAAAATGTTGATCTACTATCTATACAGACAACCCCTCGTAAATGTGTTAACCTCGTCAATGATTTCTTTGCCAATGTTGGAAAATCACTTGCAGTGGAGATTCTATTCCGCCCAAGTTATAGTACCTACTAATTCGGCCACATATTTAACTTCGAGTTCCCATGGTTCATCTTTTGTTTTGTTAGAGGCAGAATGAGAGGCAGAATGAGATGATGAGGTTAAATCTGTGTTGATGAGTCTTACAACAGATAGCGAACCGGGATACGATAATATTACTACTAAATTTTTAAAGCAGGCCGGGGAAATAATTGTGCCTATAATGACTCATCTGATAAACCTCTGCTTTACAACAGGAGTCTTTCCGGACGCTCTGAAATTGGCCTTAATAACGCCTGTGCACAAGGGTGGGAATAAAGACGATCCCAATAATTACAGACCTATCTCAGTAATGGCAAAAATTCTAGAGAAATAATTAAATAACTGATTAAGTTCTTACTTACATAAATTTAATTTACTATCTCACTCGCAATTTGGTTTCAGACATGGTATAAGCACTGAAGACGCTGTTACAACTCTGACGTCTGTAATCGTTAATCAAGTAGATGTAGGAAACAAATGTTTAACTGTTTTTCTAGATATAAAAAAAGCATTTGATTGTGTCTCTATCCCCATCCTTGTGCAGAAGCTAGAGCAAATCGGTATACGAGGTACTGCTTTAAACCTATTTCAGAGTTTCAGTTACCTCACTGATCTTAGACAAAGGGTCAAGATAGCAGAGCATTTTAGTGACGATTCTAAGGTATATTGTGGTGTTCCGCAGGGGAGTGTATTGGGACCCACCCTCTTTTTGCTTTACGTAAATTCATTGTGCGATATGTCTTTGACAAATGGATATGTGTTTTCATATGCAGACGATACAGCTGTTGTATTTTGTGGAAGAGATTGGGAAAAAGTACAAAATAGTGCTGAAATTGGTTTGGCTAAAATCGCACAATGGTTAGAAATGCATCTCTTAGCTAAAGCTAACTATATCTGCTTTGCAAATTACATTAGAAATCAACCTAATATTAATATAAAAATTCATTCTTGCCCTAACCTTGATAAATTAAATTGTTCATGTCACCAAATCACTAAAGTATCTAGCACAAAATATCTCGGAGTAATCATAGACGAACGTTTGTCGTGGCATCTTCATCAACTCCTCATGACAAGGACTTGAAAGTTTGTATGGTTCTTCAAGACTTTAAGGCCGGCCACATACATTAGTTTTCCTGATACGATTTCCTGATCCGTTTTCCGAAACCGGGCCTCCGAACGCAGTAAATTCATACAAAAGTAATTGCATGTCACACACATTCGATAACTTTCCGTACGGTTTTTTCTCCGTCCGTTCTTTCCGAATGCAAGCCCATGCATCCGGAATTCCTGACGAAAAAAAACCAAAAACCTTACTGGATAGGCTCGTAATTTAGCTCTTTTTACATAATGTTGGCCCTCCGTTAATCTTTGTGTATTTAGTGGATGTACCCAGTAATGACGACCCTTTTTCTTTTTTTGAGAAAGTAAAAATGCGATTGCAAGGAGGAAATCATCGTCGAAATTCATGCTTCTTCCAAACGTGTGCACTCCACTGAAGCTACTCCAAGACTAATCTCGGTATTCCGAACGGAAAAAAACGCATGTGTGTGGTAGTCGTACGGAATTTTTCATGATACGGTTTCCGAATCAGGAAAACTGATGTATGTGGCCGGCCTAAGACATGTCGCAACGACAGATTTGCTGAAAATTGTATGTGTCACTTGTTCAATCGGTGCTAACATATTGTATTACCGTCTCGATCTAGACTAGAAACTCGATCTAGAAAGGGCACAAAGAGGTTATCCATTTTAAACCTTATAGATTTCCGACTCAAGAATTATATTCGGTGTGTGATGTTCAAGTTACAGTTCGCAAGCTGTACATATTAAATATTGTTCTGAAACAACACAAAAGTTTAAAATATGATCCTAACCTTGATAATAGAAGGAGGAAAACATGTGTGGTTCCCAATGTAGGTATGTATATGTTAAAACCGCATAGGCTCGAAGACAACAGGCTAAGCAATCTTCTTGCCTTTATAACTTAATAAATAAAGCCTTAAATATATTATATCCTAAAACAGCGAAGGAGTGTAAATTGCAACTCATTAAATGGTTAAAATATAAAAATTATGAGGAAATAGAGGAATTATTAAAATTAAATAAAATAATTTTTAAATAAAGCAACATATAATATAATATACACATTACACACACACATACACTCTCTCACAAACACACACACACACACACACACACACACACACACACACAAAGATACACACCTGTTCTGTTCCTTATAATATATCTGAATAGTTTTTACATATTTATCTTTATATCATTTTGTACTTTTTACATTGAAGGAAATGTTATTCGTGTAACAATAAATGATAATGTACTCTAGGAAGAGCGAGATGTTCTAACACAAGCATTTAAATGTTACCGGAAATGTATGTAATCCGTCATTGTATACAATTCCTAGGAAATGTATATAATTCCTAAAATCGCACGGAAATGTGTGAAATAAATTATTTTATACACATTTCCTAGGAAATCTATACATTTCCTAAATAGCTATCGGAAATGTAAAACATTTAAGATATTGATATGTCGCAGGCAAATCCATACTATATATACATATAAATGCGAAAGTAACTCTGTCTGTCTGTCTGTTACTCAATCACGCCTAAATTACTGAACCAATTTGCATGAAATTTGGTATGGAGATATTTTGATACCCGAGAAAGGACATAGGCTACCTTTTATTGCGAAATATGTACCACGGGCGAAGCCGGGGCGGACCTCTAGTTGTATATAATCTGGCCGTTTACAAACGGTCGGCATTTTGTAGTAACTATGCCGATAATTCGTAATCAGAAAATTTTGGTTTGGGTAAGGGGGTGGGTTAGGTTAGGTTCGTGTTTTTTAAAACTACACAGAAATAGGAGCCCCACGAAATGGGGCTCCGTCGGCTCGCGACCGTCTTTTTGTAGAATTTTGGAAAAAGACGAATTTTCGGCATATTAAAACAGCTACCCGTAACTTGTATACGTAGTAAATTATTATTAGTCTGTGCCGTAACGTAATACGGCGGATTATACAATCCGACTGCGCCAAATATACGCGGGGACAGCGGGACGAGGGGACTGATTACTTGCCAAATGAAAATTTGATTTTATAAGAATAAATATAAGTTGATTTTGTGATATTTACGTTAAAAGTTAGATAGTTAATTTTTAAAATGTTAATTAGTAAGATAATAATATGAACATAATATTATTACAATTTTACGGTATGACTGTTACCCGATTGTATCAATAAGAGCTATAATAAAAAAAAATAACAACGTGTTTTATTACAAAAAGCATTTACTTTACACATTTCCTAATACGATATTGGAATTGTATACAATTCCTAGGAAGATTATACATTTCCTAGGATATGCATGCATTAAATAGTTTTTTAAACAATATTTTATACATTTCCTAAATGGTATCGGAATTGTACACATTTCCTAGGAATTGTATACAATTCCTTGATTTCATACATTATAGCACGCAATAATTTAACTGCGCAGTCTACCATTAATAATTACACCTCATTAGATTGTCGCGCCTCTCTGGCGCCTTATGCAAACAAAGGGCCAGACAAAACCGTTACTGCGGCGCCGTACCAGTGGCGGCCGAGTACGGATCCAATTAAGGATTCTAACAAAGAAAGCCGTGTTTTTATTGCGTCTCGCACCAGACAGTCATTAGGTGCGCCGGCGCCTATTCAACGGCCGCGGCGGTCTGCTCGTAATCGTATAAAACTCCGCTGCTGCCGTTGATCAGAGCCAGTCAGTCAGCAAACAGAGAATAGGGAGCACGTTTCATAAGTTGTTAGCTTATCAATATTATTTCGTTTTAATTGTATTATAATAATATTTAAGTGTTCCCTTTGTTTTGTTCTCTTTGTGTTTGTTTGCTTTGTTTGTTTTATTAGTTTAGTATTCTGACTGAAAGTTGTAAATATTTGTGTAAATATAATTTTGTGTTTCTTTTAAATTAAAGTCGTTTTACCAAAGTGAGTTTTTAGTTTAATTTATTTTCTTTAATACGCGGCAACACGCTATAACATTCTCAAAGGTGACTGATATAGTGATCTATCAACGCACAGCCCAAACCACTGGACGTATCGGGCCGAAATTTGGCATGCAGGTAGATGTTAGGACGTAGGCATCCGCTAAGAAAGGATTTCCCGAAATTCTTGCGGGAACGGGGAAAAACGGGGATGCACGTACAAAGTCGTGGGCGGAAGCTAGTGACTGATAAAATTGTAAACATATTTGTTACTGAATAAATATTTTTGATTTTTTTTTTATTTGATTACAGCTCCTACATGTATGCTATTTGAACAGGTGTATAACGTATGTATAGGTGGGTATGACTCTTCATCCTAATTAAATATTTATTTTAATTTATAAATTGTTTTTTTAAATACCTATAATGAAGGAGACATTATCAACGTCCCCGTACCAAAAAGGTGACGTAACAAATATGAACAAATAAGATACTTATATATTTATTACAATCTGCAAATCTGATCAGAACCAGTTTGACATTGGCAAGAAAATGAAGTCCCTCGCTGTGTTTTGTTGTATTGTTTTCCTGTATAGTGTTCAATCTATGCATGCCGGTGAGTTAAGTATCCATTTTTATTATTCAATCTTCTGAATTTATTAGCTACAATCCTGCTTAAGTTTGAGAATAGAATGTAGGCGTATTTTAATTTTGTTAACCCGAAGGAGGAGGTTCGATTCGTAGGGCTAAGTTTATTTTTTTTTTTCAAAAACTCAAACATTTATTTATTCAATTAGACTTCTTCTAGAAGCACTTTTGAAACGTCAGTAGTCATTACATATTTTTATTATTTAATTGAAAGATTTTAAGGTCATGGTCATGGTAAGTCAATTGTTTTGACTCTGATTAGCCGCTGTTGTGACGCTGGTATAATAAGAACTCGTAAGCTTGTAATTTCAAACATAACAGATGTAAAAACTTATAGGTATAGGTAGGTATACTCTGTTTGGCTCAAATTTGACCATATACATATTATGAAAATATGTATTTGAGTTTGACATTGACCAATATACAGGTGTGTAACTTAAACAATGATAAACTGACCTGTTAGCATGGCTGGTACTTGGTAGCGACCGCGACCCTGCCTCCAAGAGGTCGTGGGTTCGATTCCTACCCAGGGCAAATATTTGTGTGATGAACGATGTTTGCTCTGTGTCTGGGTGTTAATTACCTATAAGTATATATTCTAAATGATATATATTTGGTTTCCATAACACAAGCGAAAAGCTTAGTATGGGATCAGATCATGCCTGAAATGTGTGTGAAAATTTTCCTGAAATATGTAGTTATTTATTTATAATTTTAAATATATGATTACGCAGATCCAATACTATGTAACCGCCAAAATGAAATCCTCGATTGTGTCCACTTATGTCCCCCGGAGCGCAACTGCAGAAACCGTAACATAGCGTTCAATTGCTTGGAGAGCGAATCACCCTGTCGACCGAAGTGTGTCTGCAAAGAGGGGTATTACAGGAATTCTATAGGAGAGTGTACTAGTGAAGAAAATTGTGGTAAGGTTATTTAAAAAGTATTGAAATTAGTAATTAGGAGATAGTTAGGTGCTCTACTAGTGTAGAGCCGATAATTGTTTTTTCGTAAGATAAGATTTTAGAGTTGATGTTCGACATCTTTGAATTGAATCTTAGAAATAAGCTTTACTTGAATCATGGACCAATATTGAGTATATTGGTCCATGACTAGAATCAATGATACGGTCTATGTTTTTTTTTTTCAAAACACTACTCATACAACGTAGCCTATATCAAGGCTCTATGCTGATTAAATTTAAAAGATTAGGTACTCTGGTGAGTCGTAATATTAATTTACTACTAAAATCTTTTATCCTAGCAAAGAGCAATATGCATAATTTATAATATTAATATAACATATTGTTATCTGTAAGTATTAGAGATCAATTCATAAGCACGAACAGAGTTTCCTTGTTTATATATTTCCAATAACAATGATACTTTTAGCAATATTCTGCGAACTTTATCAGTAATTTATGATCAAGGCATAATAATAGAGACCATGAAGTAGGTACTAATAGAGCGCGTTATTTTAATATATATACTTGATAGACCGGGAGATACTGACACAAAATTTCGAGTCATTTGTAACAGGATGGCGGTTCTACAGGGGTCTTAGTACGCAATGACAAAAAGAAAAATGATGGTGTGAACGCTGGTACCGGTGGGTTAGTCGCGTGGGCGTTAGTCGAACTCGTCGGAAAAATAGCGAAAGTCAAACGATTTGTAACACAAAAATTTTAGAATTTACCGATAGCCCATAAAAAAGAAGTAGGCGGTAGTGTCATGCCATACTTTTCCGGTATGACTTACAGCCCGCCATACCGACGCGAATGTGTTGATTTAAAAAAAACAATTATTCAACCATTTGTACCAAGCTAACTTTTGCACAGGTAACCATCGTCGTGCAGCCATTTACGAAAATCGCCATGCCATACTTTTCGGACGATTCCAAATGGTCGCCATACCGCCGAAAATCTGCAAATTTTTTTTATTTCGCCTATCTTTTTGTACCAGTATTGCATTTGGCTTTTTGGAGAGTATTTGATAAAATGTGACCATTATTATATTTGCCATACTTCTAGTAGGGGGAAAAAGTGCTGTCATACTTGAAAAATAAATTTATTATTAATTTATATAAGTGAAGATTTCCAACACCTAGATCTTTGAAATTTTGTATTTATATTCGTCGATCCTCAAACTTACAGGAAAAATAAGTGCCATACTGTTACAAATCGTTTGACTTTCGCTATTTTCCGACGAGTTCGACTAACGCCCACGCGACTAAGCCGCCGGTACCAGCGTTCACACCATCATTTTTCTTTTTGTCATTGCGTACTAAGAACCCTGTAGAACCGCCATCCTGTTACAAATGACTCGAAATTTTGTGTCAGTATCTCCCGGTCTATGATAGCAATTAATATTCTTTATAATTAGTTAATTAATAAACGTTTAACTATGTAAATTCCAAATAGGTAATATAGAAATATACAACTTTTCGGATAAGGGTGCACTCACACACATCAGTCACCGTCACGGCACGTCACCGGACAGGATTAAAAAAAATATGTATCAATAGTTCTAGTATGACTCTGTTCCCACACGACAGTCGCCGGCACGAAATCTATCAGTGACGTCACCGGTCAGGCACGTCAAATAATCTTTCCATACATGTATCATACTTTTATCCCCACTCACCCGGTGCCGTCACGTCTCAGTTGTTCATGTTCTCTAGCGTGACACACGTCTAATCACTGACTAACCTGATGTATGTGTTCAATGATTCAGTCAAACCGGCGACGTGACTGACGGACAACATGACGGTGACTGGTGTTTGTGGAAATATCCACATGTATGGAACATGTATGGAAAGATTATTTGACGTGCCTGACCGGGGACGTCACTGATAGATTTCGTGCCGGCGACTGTCGTGTGGGAACAGAGTCATACTAGAACTATTGATACATATTATTTTTTTTTTAATCCTGTCCGGTGACGTGCCGTGACGGTGACTGATGTGTGTGAGTGCACCCTAATAGTAATATAAAATATTAGCCGAAAAGTAACTTCGACAGCCTTCAAACCTAAGTTTGAAGACTGTGAACGTTACATTTAACACATACCTACCTACCTATGTAATTTTATATGAAACATTATTTCATTTTCATTCTTTTTAATTTTTTATAAATAAATTGTTACTGACTTTTATTTGGTGCTCATTTGTTGTACATACGTATTATTGGTGTAATAATATTTATATTTTTACAGATAAATGTTCCCGCCAAAACGAGTACTTCTCCTGTGGTCCAGAATGCGACAACGTGTGTTCCGATCTACACTTACAAAACCAAACTAATTGTCCCATTGTGAATATTGTGTGTAATAATAAATGTTATTGCGATCCGGATCACGCCAGAGACGAACATGGCAACTGTATACCTATTGAAGAATGCCCCAAAGGTAAAATAGGTAATCACTAATCAATAAAAAAAATTGTGCTTATGGAATTTTTTTAAGACGGTGACGAGACCCTAGGTATTGTAGCTTATCATAATGTGACTTACAGAACTATGATTCTTCTGAAATGTAATGGAATATAAAATGAAAAATATTACAAATTATATTATCTCATAAGAATAAAACGACAAATAAATTTATTTTTACAGATGCTGCTAGAGAAAAGCGTCGTGCTTATCACCATCACCATATTGAAGAAGCTTGCGATAAACAAGGTATGTACTAACTTAATTTTCATATTCAACTTCATATGTATTTAGATATTATAATATTATTATGTGCACCGTGAAAGCTAAAAATAGTCTCAGGATAATTTTTTTTTATATTGTTAGTTGTTACCTACCTAATACCTGTTTCAGAGATGGTTTTAACTTTTAACATTAAATTTAAAATATTTTTACAGGCATTGAATGCGGTCTAAATGAAGAATACACAGACTGCAAAAAGTCGTGTCCACCAGAAACATGCATGTCTATTGTGGCCAGATACAAATGTGACGCTCAAGAGAAATGCAAGCCCGGCTGTGTCTGTAAATCCGATTATAAGAGGAAAAGTGAAGATGCACCGTGCACTCCGATCAAAGAATGTCCTCAGTTACAGGGGTCACCCGATTTTAAATAAATCTAGTCGTTAATTGTTAGAAAGGTAAACCGTAAAACCGAATTTAGAAGCATTACAACAAAAGACATGATAAAATATTTTATCTGCAAAAATAAATTGCGTTTTTCATTGCCAGTTTTTATATTTTATTTGATATAAAAACCATCATCAAGGTGTTTAAAAATCCCCGCTGCCAGCTGCTAGCACCTAGAAGCCACATTCTCGGCGGGTTTTGATTTTTGAAAACAGAACTAGCAGCTGACGTGATACCACGTCGAGTTACTAGATGGCGTTGTATTAAATTACATATAGTTAAAAAAAATAATTATCAACCTTTTATAAACTTTTAATTTTTTAAGCAATCGTTACTGATTCCTAAGAACGATAGAATTATGTTATAATTTTTTAGAGCTTTTTCACATTAAAGATGTTTTAATTTATTAATTACGGCACATTACGGTTTTACGGCATTACCACAGACTAATGCATTACGGTGTTTTCTAATATGTAATTAAAATAAAAAGTTAAATGTTGGAAATCTCTTGTTTTATTTTAAAATCTCACAATTATAATATATTACTAGCTTACCGCCCGCGGCTTCGCTCGCTTTGTCTAAAACCTAATAAATTATATACTAAAACCTTCCTCTTGAATCACTTTATCTATTAAAAAAACCGCATCAAAATCCGTTGCGTAGTTTTAAAGATTTAAGCATACAAAGGGACAGGGACAGAGAAAGCGACTTTGTTTTATACTATGTAGTGATGTACATAATATATTTGTCTTACAAATGTACAAAATCTGTAAATTTCACAAATCAGAAATAAAAAACCAAAGTAAATAAAACATATTATTTATTAACATTATTCAACAACATTAATATGATAATACTTTTTGTCATCTTCACTTATTGTATTAGGCGCACCCGATAAGGGGTCTTTTCCCTCGTGGCTCTTTGGAAATGCAATAACATCTCTGATAGACTCAGCATTACATCCTATAGACACTAATCTGTCAATACCTAACGCTATACCTCCGTGGGGAGGACAACCACTCTTTAGCGCATCTAAAAAGTGTTGTAATGAACTAGAATCAATGTTGAGTATCTTCAATACTTTCTCTTGTAAACCAGCATTGTGTATTCTGATAGAGCCGCCACCAACTTCGTTACCGTTTAGAACTAAATCATACGCTAGTGACCTGACTTTTAAAGGCTCTGTCTCTAACAAATGTAAGTCATCCGGATGAGGTGCTGTGAATGGATGATGACAGGTTTCTAAACCATTTTCTCCTTTTAGAAATAGAGGAAAATCAACCACCCATAGAGGTTTCATTGTGTTGTTGACGATTAACAAATCTTTCGATTTTAATAAAGATGCTAGTAATTGACGAATTTCACCTAAACATAAACAAGCATTTTCACTATCGCCTAGTGCTATTATGTATGTTTCATTTGAATTTATTACATTTCTTATATTGTTGCTAATGTCTGTCCCAAAATCCTTTTGCAAATTTTCTTCGAATACAACTTTTACATTATATTTCTTTCTCATCTCTTTTATTTGATCCTTGTATTTAGTGGTTAATTTACCTAATTTACTAGAATAAGATATAGCATATGCTGATTGAGATATTTCACCAAACAAATTAGTAAAATTCTTTAGTTTTAAATCATAAGTTAAATCTGGTTTATCACTTCCATAATTTTCAATGGCATTTTTATAAGTCATTCTTGGAAATGGAGGTTTTGGTAAATCTTTTATGAATGTTTCATACATCAAGTTCTCAATCATAGATAAAATTCCATTTAAATTTGTGAACGACAATTCTATATCCAATTGAGTAAATTCTGGCTGCCGATCAGGTCGAGTGGCTTCATCTCTGTAACATCTAGCTATTTGGAAGTATCTATCAACTCCACCAGACATTAGCATTTGTTTAAACTGCTGTGGACTTTGTACAAGGGAATAGAACAGTCCGGAATGATGTGTTGGCACTACAAACTCTCTCGCACCTCCCGGAGTTCGACAAAATAACGTCGGCGTCTCAACCTCACAAAAATTGTGTTTCTCAATAAGAAACCTGCGCATATTGTGAAGCATTTGAGATCGTTGACGTAAATTATATTGCATTTCGGGAAATCTTAAATCTACATACCGGTATTGAAGTCTAAGTTGTTCTTTAGGTTTCTGATAATTACGTAAATTAAAAGGTAATTTCTCAACATTATTCAATACCTCTAGACGCTCTATGACAACCTCTATCTCTCCAGTAGTCATTTCACGATTAATCATGTCTTTCGGTCGAGTAATCACTGTTCCTTCAACTTTAATTATCGTTTCAAGTGGAAGACTAGATATGTCTATTAAAGAATCATTAACAACACATTGTGTGAGGCCATACGAATCTCGCAAAAGTAAAAATTTGGAAAGTCGAGCAAATTGCACCCATCCACATAAGGTTACTTTTTCACCCTCATTAATCGGTCGAAGCTCACCACAAGTGTGTGTCCTATAAGTAAAAGAGCTACTTTCTTGTACTATTCCATTGTTAATTGGAATTTGTCTGGTTTGATGACTTTCTGTGGAAAATACTCTGGAACATGTTTGTGTGTACTTTTTATGGTTACATTTTCTTAGTACTACATTGTTTACGAAAGTTTTTCTGGACGATAATACTGGTTCAATGGCAAAGGTACTTTTTACGAGCGACGGAATCTTTCTTTTCCACATATTTGCAAATTTTCATAAGAAAAATTAAATTTTTATCACAGTTTTCATTTTCAAAGTGTCAATTCACAATTTGTTGTCACTTGTCAAAATGACATTATAATAGTCGTTCAAAAATTATTGACATCTAGAATCACAGTAAATGAATCAAGGACTTTAATAATATTGTAATGTGATTTTAATAAACCTAAAAAAAATTGAAAAATGAAATGAGAAAATATTGTTAGCTCACCGGCTATACTCTTCATATACCAGCGCGGCGGCCTGGTTTCATCAGTATACATACTAGCTTTCCGCCCGCGACTTCACCCGCGTAGTCGAAGAAAAACCTGTAGTTCCCGTTAGCCCGAACATACCTACATACCTTCTACATACAGACAAAATGTTGTGTGGTTTTATGCAACCACGGTAAAAGTAAAACTTAGGCACAAAATTATCGTATTTGTACGATAATTATCGTACGGTTCCGAACACTGCTTTATACCTACTCGGCAGCCTACCGTCACGCGACATGCGCTACACAGATCAAAAAGTTTGAGACGATGTAATAAAAGTTTCACTTTAAAAATTCTAACTATATTTTTGGCTTTTCTATCTACTGTAGATCACGCTCCAACAGTTTTGAATTTCCTAGATACTATTTTATTAAATTATTTATATGTCGTGGCCATATCGTAGATTTGCTCATTTCATGGAATTATTGATCATTTCGTGAAGTGGTCGCATTTCATGATGAGGCAAACATAGTTTGACCAGATCGTTAAACCGTCAATGTTTCACGTCTTTGTCATCCACATTTGGCCAGATCGTATAAAATATAGGTAGGTAGTTAGTCCATAAAATATTAAAAAAAATTATGAATATTTTAAGAACTTGTTTATTGACATTATTTCAAGTTAGTGCCGCGGTAGTGGCTGGCGAGTACCAGAAGCGAATCGTTTTTGAAATAGGAAACAATTATAGCAGCATATATAAAATATTGTTATAGGATTTTAGAAGCATTTTTTCTTGAATATAAAATATCCGCAGTTTCCATAGTACTCTTCGTCATAAATTCTTTGCTATGACTTTTTTCATATTGTAATTTCACGAATTGTAGAGTTTATAACTGCGAATAATAAAATTTTCGCCAGCGGCCGCCATCTTCACACGTAAACACAGCGCATGTAGCACCTCTACCAATAATTATTTAATGTAACTATTTTACGATATGATCAAATAATTTTGATCATTTCATGAAAAACCTACGTTTAGTTGCCCATTTCGAGAAACGATTTCTTATCATTGATCTGCTCAAACCACACCATGATATGGCCAATAGACATTCAACCATTTTATGAAATGCGACCATTTCGTGAAATGATCAATCATTTCATGAAATGAGCAAATCTATGATATGGCCACGACATATAGAAATAGCACTCTTAGGCCCTACGCAGACGGCACACTTTTTGTGCGATCGAGTCTGCGGCGCATAAAAAGTCTGCATGGCGCGCAAAAAGTCGGTCGCGGATTTTTCACAGACTCAACGCACACGACGCACATCTTCGATCATTTTGTCGGCAGAGCTGTAGGGACCACAGTAGGGACGTAGACGCTATGGAAATCGTGTAAAGTGTGCGCCGTCTGCGTTAGCGCGCATTGAAGCAAACGTTCAATTCTTTTCACACACTTTTGTGCGGAGCGGCGCGGTGCGGTCTGCCCGAATTACACGGATTTTTTGTGCGCCGGACTTTTTGCGCGTCGTGTGCGTTACTGCATATAATTTCATACAGTGCGACACAAAAGAGATGAAAATAAATGAGGGCGCCACCGTCGCTCATATAGCAACACTGATACTGCGACGCAAGCGATCTTGATACTATAGAATAAAAATCCAAAAATGTATATAATATAATCTAAAATAAATACCGCGATTTAAACCGTTATAATTGTTTCAGTGTAGCAATAGT
>CAJQZN010040772.1:32560-62266 GCA_907164685.1 Colias eurytheme
AAATTTTCGTCGGCGCCATCTTGGATTTTAGTTTTGACCTCATATTGGTTAATAGCTACCCCAAAAACCACCCACAATTGCAAATGTGTTTGCTACTTAGGAAAAGTTCAGATTTAAAGATATAGATAATGTGACGAATTTAATTTATTTAATTCCGACTGTTTCTCGGAATAACATACCTACATTTACTAAGAATTGCATACAATGCCGGGTTTAATATATTGCCGGTAACATAATATTATGTATGATAATAATTCTTAAAAAAGTATTTTATATATTTCTTAAAAAGCTTCGATATTGTATACAATAATACAATTCATATTCAAATTGTTGTAAAATAGTCCCACTTTTTTAAGTTGGTTGAATACACTAAAATACTTATAAGGATCGTACCTACTAATAAAAGTAACAAAATGAATTTTTTAAAGTTCCCAGTAATCTTCTGGAATCAATTTCAATAAAAATATATAAAAAAAATATCAAGTATAAAGATGGTCTATAAAATGGATTGCGCTATGTTTACGTGAGCGTGGTGAACCACGTTGCGACGTTAAATACCTAAATTTGAGTAACGCAGATTTGTGACAGCGTCCTTAAGGTAATCAGTCCCCTCGTCCTGCTGTCCCCGTGTACATGTCGCAGTTGGATTATATAATCCGCCGTATTACAAACGGCCGGCATTTTGTAATATGCCGAAATTCGTCTTTTTCAAACATTCTACAAAAAGACGGTCGCGAGCTGACGGAGTCCCACTTCGTGGGGCTCCTATTTCTGTTTAGTTCTAAAAAACACGAACCTGACCTAACCCACCCCCTTATCCAAAGCAAAAAATTCTGATTACGAATTTTCGGCATATTACAAAATGCCGGCCGTTTGTAATTCGGCGGATTATACAATCCGATTGCGACATACATACCCCTCGTCCCGCGTACCTTCCAATATCTTAGATGTTTTACATTTCCGACTGTTAGTTAGGAAATGTATGGATTTCCTAGGAAATGTGTACTATAAAATAATTTATTTCACACATTTCCATGCGATTTTAGGAATTACATATACATTTCCTGGGAATTTTATACAATGACGGATTACATACATTTCCGTTAACATATACTTACAATGTTTATAATTATAATGATAAATAGGCAGAAAATAACGGTCTATATAATGTTATGTTATATTATAACCAGTAAATAAAATAAATATTTAATTAAAGTTTATGTGTAAACTGTAATTCGATACAAATGCAGGGTTAGAACAGGATTTTAAAATATGTCTCCGGTATTGGAAACGAAAATTATTAATATTTGTTAAACTGGTTAAATGGTGGTGGAATGTTGTTCCAACACTTATGGCTCTTTCAATTTATGCGTTTCGTATCGGACCGCTAGTCGCTACAGTGCCGAAGCTGTGCGTTTGTCGTACGGCGCACGGCCGGTCGTTTGTTTTCATACAAAATGCACGGTGCGGCAACAGCGCGGCGTCCGTACCGCGAACGCTCGACAGCAGGACGGCAATCTAATCACCCATATTTGGCAATCTCGCTTCACCTAATGGCCTTGTCCATGCCTTGTCTGTTCAAGCCGAAATGAATTAATTACCTACTGCAAAAATTAAATAATTTAGATTACCTGGAAAAGACAAGGAAAATAAACTTTAAACAAGTGTTCGACCGATTATTACCAAGTAGGTAAATAAATTAATGACAAGACAAGGTAATATGCTAATAATTTCCTAAAGAAAACATTTTTTTTTTCAAAATTTTCACATAATAGGTACTAGTACCTAACTAGACTCAAAAGTTTATGATAAGTCAATGAATGATAAATAGAATATGTTTAAGTAAAATGAAGTAGTTTATTTTACAATAAATTAATCTTATAAATTACCAACTTTCATTCTACGGCTTCAACCGTGTGCCTTATTCAATCCCTGTTCCTACACCTTGAATCCAACTAATATTTATGCAACAAAATTGAGATGTCCTTTTTCAACGTAGGTATGTACCGTGTATGTATATCGAAATTTCCGTCAAAATCGGTTCAGACGCGTGCGGGAATACCTATTTTCTCGTGGTCCCACTATTTTCTATTTTGTCCTACTATGACGGAGTAACTTTCGTATTTATCTACAAAACAGAAATGATTTGATTGTTTGTTTGTATTGGATAGGATCCGAAACTACTGGATTGATTTGAAAAATTATTTCACCATTCGAAGCAAAAATTATACCTACCTGATGAACATAGGCTACTTTTTATAACGGGAAAATACTTCATTCTTATGGGAATCGATGTCGAAATATTTAATTTTAGGCGCATAAAGAAAAAAAACGCAAAGGATCATTCAAAACCTTTTCTACGGTTTAAATCTCAAAACTTTTTGGTTCATACTAATTCATATAAAGGTAATCTGATAGGATTATTTAGAAAATAAAACAAGATGACGTAGGTAGGTATTTAACTTTAGTTTCGATTTATTATCATTATGATGATTTCTTGATATTCTTAACGACGCGGTTGGCGCAGAGGTAAAGTAACTGCCTACTGAGCTGACGGTCCCGGGTTCGATCCCCGGTCAGGGCAAATATTTGTGTGATGAACTTGATTATGTGTTTTTGGGTCTGGGTGTTATCTATACAGGGTGTCACACTTTTGGTATACTAAGCTCAAAGGAGGTTATAGTTTTGCATACGCTGAGTACGTAAAAAATACTTATAAAATTCCAGACGCATTATTTTTTTGGATAGATGAATTCTTAAAACTCTATGTATACACCCCTAACAAGCAACACGCCCAAATTTGCCACCCGCACGTGAGATATCGTTTAAGATTATGTTTTCATAGACAAAATGCTCACATTAGAGAAGCGGTATATGCCGGCTGCGCGAAGCTAGAGAAGAAAACATAGATTTTCAGGAAAAATTTAGCAAAAAAATTATGACGTAATTTTGTTGTTTAAGTATTTTTTACGTGATCAGTGTATGCAAAACTACAAGTCCCTTCGCGCTTAGTATACCAATAGTGGGACACCCTGTATATGTATTTATAAAATATTAAATTATATTTATCATCGTCTATACTCTGTCCATTATATTATTTGTTTTTAGACAGCTTCACGCCTATGAAGGATTGTATTGTCTATGTTAAAATGTCATACAAATAATTATCGTTCTTCATGGACAGGTCCCGCCCACTTAGTGATGTCTACACAGAATTATTCAATGATGGGTCGATAGATTATAATAATCGATAGAAATACTCTGTAAAATATATCCGATGCAGAATAACTCTTCTATTATGTTATATAATTTAAACGTAAAGACAACCAAATTGTAAGATAGAAACCAATAAATAATAAAATATTAGTTTAGTTTAGTTTTAACATACAATGCATAGATATGTGGTCTTATTATTACATATCTTATTAGTACGTTTACGTTGTAATTATTATTTACGTACCTGATTCGATTTATGATAATATTTTTAATTTATAATTGAAATGGTATCACAATCGATAATCTTTTGAACATCACTTCTGGTATCACCCGTCGAGCTGCAAAAAAGCAATTCTTATAGTCTTAGAGCGTATACGCACTATGCGGGTAGCCGCATTGCGGGTAGCCGTCCGGCTGACCGCAAGCACAATTATGTACGTAATATTCATTTCTATGCGCACTGCGATGCGGCTACCGCAGACCGCACAGTGCGCATAGAAATGAATATTACGTACATAATTGTGCTTGCGGTCAGCCGGACGGCTACCCGCAATGCGGTTACCCGCATAATGCGTATACGCTCTTAGGCCGTATTCAGAAAGAAAGCTTGAAACTTATAAGCGCTTAAAAGCGCTTATAAGCGCATGTTCATATATTTTCCTGCGCGGGTTACCAGCGCTTATAAGCGCCGATAAGCGCTTATAAGCGCTTATAAGTTTCAAGCTTTCTTTCTGAATACGCCCTTAGATTATACATCTAAGCTTATAGTGGACAGACTATAGTACCCACAACATAAGCCTTAATTGAGATTACTGTGGGACTAGGTCGATTTGTGTAATATTGTCCTTTAATATTTATTTATAATTTATATACTTATAATTAAATGTGACTAGAAATAATATACTTACTACGGTTTAAGTATAGGTTGTATTATGTATATTATTTTGTAATGAGATCTTGCAATCAAATATTCACACAATCTCGCAAGTTTTCCGACAATTCATTTTTCGTATGAAAACGATCAATACACTAGGTACCTACCTAATATAAGCCGCTACAGGAACGCAGTTAGTAATAATTAATAACGGCTTTAACCCATTTACAATATTTTTTATAGGTACTGCAAAGGCAATGAGGTTATGTATTAAAAACGTAGTACATATATTATTATTAGTCTGTGGTCTGTGATATTATTATTAGTCTGTGTTAAAAACGTGAAAAGTAACGTAAAAACGTCTTAGTGCCATCTAGTATTCGTTTAGCATCGCCAAATCGGAGGAGAATAACTTGTTTATAGTAGTTTCATGAGATGGCGTTGTTTTGAATATAAACTTTTCTGTAAAATTAGTTAAAATCGAGTGAAAATTAAATTAAATAGGTAGGTTCCATTTACAAAAGTATGTAAAAAATTATAAAAAGCAATGAAATTGCAATTAAATCTAATTTTGTTTCTTGCTGGTTAAAATGATACACTTAGCGGCATCTATTGGTAGACGGATGGCATTAATCGTCTTTTGTATGTAGTGCACCAGACATGATTATAGTAAGGATATAGTAAGGATTAAGGTTTTTTTTTTTACATGAGACTGAATAGGCAAAGACTAAGTGCAATAGGTATATTGGAGGGTAGTCTAAAATGAAAATGTACCTATATGAAATTTAAACTTATCAAATAAGTACCTTTTACACATGGAGTCAAGCTTAGCTGGAGCCATGGTGTAGCTATCTGTCTGACAAGCCGGCTTATACTCAATGGGCGAGCAACATGGAGATTCCACAGCGCAAGCCGACCCGATGCCTTCGTCGTTAGGGCTGCTAGCATATTCCTTTTTCTGCAGGTGCTGTTTATAAAGCATCAAAGTTTGAGACAAGTCCAAATTATTATTAAACTTCGCATTGCCTCTCCCTAGCTTCTGTATACGGTACAAATCGCGATCGACCGGCTTGGCCCAACGTATCTCTATATTACTTCCGTCTATCTCCGCATTTTGCAATTTCGCCATAGCAAGCTCTGCGTGTTCGCGCTCATAGAAATGTATAAACGCATAGTCGTATATTTTCTTTACCCTTTCGACTTTATTATTTATCGCAGTTTCGAATATAGCTTTTATTGTGTCTGGTAATGTCCGAATTTCAAAGTTACGAACATATAACACTTTCACCTGCAATAGATAAACTATATCAAACGTTGTTTATTCAAACCGTGATACGCATCGCATTACTATTTAATATTTATATAACAATTAACAATGATCTTGCAATATAAACTTCTATAAACAATAGATACGCCATAGGGATAATATTGTATTATTAGTCCGAAAATTAACGAATTTGGAAGAAAAACAAAATCCACCCCCTTCAACCATTAAAAAACAATTCGCAAGAAATGGCTTTGTTACATAGATAAAAAAGTACGTAAATAATTTCGCTACAGTAAAAGAAAATCGCAAAGCAAATATAATTCTACTTACAAGTCTCATCTGTTCGTCGTCAATATCTGGCTCTGGTTCAGCCCAGTCCACCTGCAGCTCGCGGTCCCACAGCTTCACGCAGCCCGGCACCAACGCGCGACGAGCCATTGCTGCCGCCCTATGCGACGTGAACTCCACAAAAGCGAACCCCCTATTTTGCCGCCGATCGAAACAATTTTTGTAAATAATCACGTCCACGATACCGGAGACCCGATTCGACAGCTCTTCAAACACTTCCTCCTTGGTTTTGTTCTTCGGAAGGTTCCCGATGAAAAGGCGGCAATTGTCCACGGACTTCACCACCCCTATGTGCTTCCGAGGCCTTATCTCGTAGTTGTTCAGCTCGTGAACTGCAGCGGTGGCATCTGCTTTCGTGGTGTACGTGACGAAGGCGTAGCCCCTGTTGGAGCCGGAGAAGTCCATCATCAGACGTAGCTCGTAGATCTTGCCCACTGATGAGAATATAGGGATGAGCTCGTCTTCAAAGATATCTCTCGGAAGCTTTCCGATAAAGACTTCGCAGCCCTTCGGTGGTGGAGGACCAGTCCAGTCTGGAGGCGGACCGAACCTCCTCTGCCCGTTGTGTTGGACGATAGGATATCCAGTCTTCTGCATCACGCCCAATAATCTTCTAGAAATTTCGTTCTGATTACGATCAACCATTTTTACAATCAACGCGATCAACGTCTCAAATCGAAGTAACGGCGAAAGAGCGGCGCGACAAAGTGCCGCCTGCTTTTATATTTGCCGACAAACGGTTCGGCGGCTGTGACGTAGTAAGTTTGTTTTGGAAAATAATTTTGAGCGACTTTTTATTTATTAATTTAGAAAATCGTATTAAAATTTAATGCTAATATTTTAAATTATTTTTTAATATTTTGTAAGATTATAATATTTGAGAAATTGTTTATTTTAAAAGATTTATTTTATTATATGAAATTATCGAATATGATATAACGGAATTGGTTTATGTAGTTAATCATGCAAACAATTTACCAATATATTTTAAAAATTTATGAATAATGCAAGGTGTAGAATTTCGAATATTTTTCAAATTGAGAAAAATATTTAAATTGAAAGAGTACCATTTAATCTTTCAATTTTTTACAAAAGATGGCGTTGATATTGATGTGAAGTTTTTGCATTTTTTTTTCATCTGAATACAACTTTTTTGTGTTGTAAATATTTATACTTAGTTATAGTTGTGTTATTATAAAGATTAAAATTTTAAATTGTTAGAAATAAAAATGAGTTTAATTCATAATAAACAATACGAGGTACTAACTAATGTGGAAAGATGGCGTGCACATGGACGTATAAAAAAAGACGGACGCCGTATTACGAACTAACGTGAAGCCACCATAGTAAGCTAGCTATCGTGTAAAGACAATAAACACGCACACACTCTCACCATAGTAAGCTAGTCGGCCGCCATTACGTCGTGAACTACCGACTGATTAACTGCGTCACTGTTTCACAAAAAATATTTAAAATGCCGTCTTGCGTGGTTAAATGGTGTCGCAACAGTACAATTTTAAATAACAAATCACAAGGGATTGCATTCCACAGGGAAGCAAGTTATTTCTTTTATGTTTTAATGACAAAATTATTACGGCAAAATTTATAGAAAAAAATACAGCCGCCATTGTCATCAACACAGCTGTTGCCATGGCAACATGGCACACACACATGGATGTTTCGCCGCCATTACTAGGCTTCACTCAATGTTTAGGCGATATACCGTCCGTCTTTTTTTATACGTCCATGGGCGTGCAAACATATTTTTGTAAATTTTATACTTATCGGTCAAGTATTTGCCAATCATTTTCTTATAATTTCGACATGCAAAAGAGTATTTTTTTCAGGGTTTTGAATAAAATAAAACAAAATTTAATTCATAAAATCTATATCATCACAGATATAATGGAATTTTAGAAATATAACAACATAAAATACAAACTTATAAACATACATTACTACAACTGCAAATACATAATTTCTATACATTTGCGAGGCTTATCAATATAATTATACAGTATATTTCCTAAAAAATAATAAGATTACATGTAAAATAAAATCAATAGTTGGGTAAATTTATTTTTGAGCTTGATTTACAACTACAAATTAAAATTCTTTCCTTGTGCATATTTTTTAGGTTCAGCAGATATTAAATACTAGCTGTGCCCCGCGGTTTTACCCGCATTTCTCCGCTCCTGTTGGTGTTAGCGTGATGATATCAATAGACTATAACTATAGCCTTTTTCTATAAATGGACAATCTAACCCTGAAAGAATTTTTCAAATCGGACCAGTAGTTCCTGAGATTAGCGCGTTAAAACAAACAAACAATAGATAGATTTGAATACAAAACCACTTTTCATGTATTTTCTCTATTTTCTTTTTCAATTCACCATGCTTTATATAGATTATCAAAATATACATAAGCATAATATAATAGTAAAATCATATAATTTGAAAATCTACTTATATCAATACTACCTATTTTAAAGAATTATCTACAATGGTTATCCAAAAGTACATTTTTAGATTAATAACATAATATGTATAAATTTCTTTATACTTAACAATATGTATTAATTTCTTCTGAAGTGAAACTTCTTTAGTCGCGTTGAAAGTAAAATTGCAAGGTCGCGTCATGGCAATACCGTCACGTCATGGAGTGGCGACGAATTTGGTATCTTTGAATCTTGCCAAAGAAGTTTCACTTCTGACACGTGTGCTCGGCACACATGCTCTTTCTTTTTCTATATAAAATACAGATCTCATATTAAATCAATGAAATACTACTAAAACATAAATTCTTACAAAAGACAATAATTGAAAATTTGTAGATATCTTAAACATATAAAAAAGGTTGTAAACGTTACAAAATTTCAAAACTCATGTTTTATTTTCTTTACTAATAATATATCTAACCTGTTTCAATTTATATAAACACAATGGTCTTCCAAAAATTGGCTTAAATTTAAATCAAAGCGTCTTCTCGAAAACATGTAAACATTATTTGAGAAAACATCATAATTTCAATTCACTTCAATTAACAATACTATTAAAATCAGAACATACATCGTTACTGGTTTTTTAATTATTCAATAATTTGGACAAAAAATATAGTTAAAATTATACTAATATACTGAAGAATATTATATACAGATTCTTAGGATTTTTTTAATATTCAACAAATTAAACCACTTCAAATACATTTATTTCATACTTGCGACACTAGCGCCACTGTGGTGGGTTTTAATAACTATTATTTTCAACCATTGTAGTACAATACCCAATCCATAATTAAATACAAAAATTGTCCAAAGTAAAACTCTGCTCACTAGGGTATTAGGTAGAGTTTTCAATTAACAATAGAAATAAGGTGTTTCAATAATTGTTTTATACAAGCAACTGATATTTTTAACATTTTAATTCTGAGTCTTGCTATAGTACGTCAATGGCTTAAAACAACCAACTATTTTTAAACTTTTCTTCTTTATTCCATGCTGAGTGTACACCACACTTTATTTATTGAAGTGAAACTTCTTTATCGGGGTTGGAAAAAAATTTAGTGTACCATTTTTTCGTTACGCGTGACATTTTTCCGTTACGCGCCATTTTCTTATCCCTACCACGCGTGATTCGACGTATTTCTGTAAAGTTGCATATAGTAAATTTTTTAAAAATAAGGTCATAAAGAAGTTTCACTTCTTACGTGTGTACACTAGTACACGCACACATTGAAGTGAAACTTCTTCATCCGGGTTGGACAAAAATTTTGTGTAACATTTTTGCGTTACGCCGTACGCGTGACATTTTTGCGTTACGCCGTACGCGTGACATTTTTGTGTTACGCCATATTTTTGACATTTTTAAGGTCATAAAGAAGTTTCACTTACGTGTGTACACTAGTACACGCACACATTTTTTTTTTAATTACATTTCAGAACATTATTTATTTATTTATTTATTATTAATTACATTTCAGAATGTGTATCCATAGCTTTATTATCATATCCTCTCGCAGTAGTTACGGAAGCTGCGTCTGTATCAAAACTTGCATCGTTATCAATTTCGAGGACCCACGGTTGTTTTTCCGCGGAACAAAATATGTAATAAATAATTGCCCCGAGGAGATATATAGCACTCGATATGAAGAACACTATACGCCATTGTTCTGCGGACTGTAAAGATAAATTTTTATTGGTTAATGATTTTGCTTTTAATTTTACATCTATACTAATATTATAAAGAGGAAAGGTATGTATGTATGGTTTTCACGCATAAACTACTGGACCGATTTTGATGAAATTTGGCACAGATAATCTTTAGACCCTGAGAAAGACCATAGGCTACCTTTTATTGCGAAATATGTACCACGGGCAAAGCCGGGGCGGACCGCTAGTCTATACTAATATTATAAAGCTGAAGAGTTTGTTTGTTTGAACGCGCTAATCCCAGGAATTACTGGTCCGATTGGAAAAATTCTTTCGCTGTTAGATAGCCCATTTATCGAGATCTAAGACCAACAGCCGCGGAGCACAACTAGTTAAAAATAAATAGGGGAAAAGAAGATATTTGCCATCCTTTTGTATATTTCTTAGGAAGTTATTATCGATATCTAAGACCAACAACCGCGGAGCACAGCTAGTTAAAAATAAATAGGGGAAAAGATGTTTGCTATCCTTTTGTTTATTTCTTAGGATTATCAAGCAACAGTGAATGGTTAAATTTGAATATTATAAAGAGACAAAAACATACTAATATTACAAATAGGAAATATGTATATATTTTTCTGTATGTTTGTTACTGCTTAATAATGTATTTATTAGTGGAAAGTTGATAATACATTTCTTAGTTACATTAGACTCTTGTGTTCTTTAAAAAAAAATAAAAAAAATGTATATCTCATGAAGTCATGACTCATGACCCAATACTTATTAGACTACAGGCCCGTGTTGAAAAAATTATGGGTCATTTGACCCACCACCTGACCTATCTAGAATGATATAAGAGCATAAAATAAAAAGATTCAGCACTATGACGTCACTTGTAAGCTGTCCACCTGAGTGCAGATGAGAATTCGAAGGTTCAGGTAGAGATTTTCTCCCCTTGTCTCCATGATTTTTGTAAAGTAGTATAGAAATAGTATGACACAGATGCCGTACAAAATCAAATGACCAAATTTACCCCGGCAACTGTCGAAAAATAAAAATAAATTCCGACTTTGTGGACCACCATTTTTGTACGGCATCTGTGTCATACTATTTCTATACTGCTTTTAAGCCATTATTCCGCAACGCCGTACAAAAATCATGGAGACAAGGGGAGAAAATCTCTACCTGAACTTTCGAATTCTCATCTGCACTCAGGTGGACAGCTTACAAGTGACGTCATAGTGCTGAATCTTTTTATTTTATGCTCTTATATCATTCTAGATAGGTCAGGTGGTGGGTCAAATGACCCATAATTTTTTCAACATGGGCCTGTAGTCTATATGATTGTTCACATTTTTATCTACACTAATATTATAAAGAGGAAAACTTTGTTTGTTTGATTGTAATGAATAGGCTCATAAACTACTAGACCGATTTTGATGAAATTTGGCACAGATAATCTTTAGACCCTGAGAAAGAACACAGGCTACCTTTTATTGCGAAATATGTACCACGGGTGAAGCCGGGGCGGACCGCTAGTTTTTTATATTTTGAATATATATTTTTATTGAAATTGATATTTTGGTTTTATGGCATTAAATTTCTATTCTTTATAAATTTATATTATATATTTTTACCTTATCAGTAACAATAGATCCGGCAAGTGGTGGGCTCACAATACCGGGTAAAGTCGCTATAGTATTAGACAATCCCATTAAAACGCTGGCGTGAGGCGGGGCTATGTCTAAATGGTTCACGCTAAAAGAAAAATATTAGTTTTAATTCAAACACAATAAATCACAATAATATAGGGAAAAACGGACTTATATAAGCAGAAAATAATTCGGAATTATATCATATTTACTACTATTAAAAACTGACTGGAAGCAGAGAAAAGATTAAAAATATATTTATAGTTTGTTTGAACATGCTAATCTGTGAAACTATAGATGACAGGTGATATATTTTGTGTTTCATGTACAGATAATCTAAAGAATGCAATGGACAGATAACTAAATTCACATTTTTCTCATATGCACATATTCTATTCCGTATTTTGTATAAGAATAAAAGGAACTTTAATTTAATATGACTAAATGCTTTTGAATTAAGTTTTTAATTATTGAGTCACTAGCTTTCGAACGTGGCTTCATTCGCGTATTTAAAGGAAATTCCCATGAAATTGAGATATTTAAACACAATTATTAGCCAGTACAAACCAATTAAAAATCACAGTAAACAAATAAAATGTTATTTTTTTCTTTGACAACAGTTAATATTCTTTGACGACGCGAGCAAAGCCACATGCATCAACTAGCTAATATATAAGTATAATAATAAAATAATATAATATTTATACCTAAATCCAGACCAGGCGAAACCTCCCAGACCAACGGCTATAGTAAGACACACGATGCAACCAATCACACTGCCTGCATACGCCGCTGCTACCATGAATATCGTCTGAAAATTTATTTAAAGTTATTAGTTTCATTATAATTGATTAAGGGCCGATTTTTCAATGCTTGGTTAAAACTTATCCGTCCAATAAAGTATTACACGATAATATTAAAATGTCACGTAAACTGTCAAATACTGGCAATTAGAATACGTTTTTAAAATGGTCGTTTTATACATTATTCGATAAGTTTTAACCAAGGATTGAAAAATCGGTCCTAAATAAATTACTTTAACAATTCCTCACCTGGGATAAAAACGCGCCACAATTGAACAGTTTTCGTATGTTTGTTCGCGATAATAATCCGACTTTTAGCATCCAATCAGCCACGTGGCCCGCTATTTGGAGCACTATCGCCATAGCCACATATGGCACGGCGGACAGCCAGCCCGTTTGGGACGTTTTGAATTTGAATACGTCTGAAATTGTTAAAAATAACTTGTAAATAAATCACTCACAATAAGCTATTATAAAGGCGAAAGTTTGTATGGATGTATGTTACTCTTTCACGTAAAAACTACTGAATGGATTTGAATGAAACTTTACCACAATATAGCTTATACATCAGAATAACACATAGGATAAGTTTTATCCCGGAAATCCCACGGGAACGGGGACTATGCGGGTTTTCCTTTGAAAACGCGGGCGAAGCCGCGGACGGAAATCTAGTGTTTATATAATGCGGTTTGTAGAATCGATAGCGGTATCCTGCGAAAAGTGATGTTATCCCTTAATTCAAAACTGAAACAAATGGAACCTATATTTGTCGGTATTCATTCTGTTTCGAAATTTCATACAAATAGGTTCTGTGGTTTGAGGGTAAAAAGTTCGCACTTATGATGTTCATAGTTTTATGTTACATACTAGCTAGAAAAAAATGTATACCCTACTACAGAATCTCCTGAGAAGATTTTTTTAATTTAATAATTTTTATTGGTTTCTTTTCCAAGTGGAGGAAAATCCAATTATTTTTTATCGCGCATCTATAAATACTAAAATTAAAATACCTTGCATAAAAGTAGGCAAAAACGTCAGTAAAGTGTAGAAACCCCAGTTTTCACTGAAATGTGCGGCGACTATTGCCCAAACGGGGCCCGAAGTGAGCATCGCCCGCCACGGGTGTCGAACCTGCGACCCTGATACTGTGGTGCCTCGGGACTCCTGGAAAATTCGGATTAAAGTGTTAAAAACGAGATTATTATGTGTTAACAAAAAGAGAGTGTGTGCCGAGCACACGTGTCAGAAGTGAAACTTCTTTGGCAAGATTCAAAGATACCAAAATCGTCGCCTTACGTGACGTGACCCTGAAATTTTACTCTGAACGTGCCTAAGATTTTCACTTCAAAAATAGAGACAAATTTGATATTGATCTTTAATAATATTACTTTTAAAATAAAAAAGTCTAAAAGTCTATTTGTATCCGTGGCATCATCATATTTCTTCTAACAAAATTGATGCAAAATTGTATGAGTGTTATTCTTTTTAAGATGCTTTAAATTACATGTATATTAATTCCTTTTATTAAGCTATTGCATAGCTTCTATCGCGGGCCTTGTGCGCGGGGACCGAATCCAGAAATTCCGTAACGAAAAATCCTCACGCTCCCCTCTCCGACGGGCGCGGAGGTGTGGCTTGAAGGCATAGCATGCAATAGCTTTACCGCGGCAGTCCCCGAGTGCCACACGCCTTTTTTTTATTATTTACCTGTATATATTTAAGTTCTGCAGCTGTTATATGCGGATCCTTTTCGGGTGACTCTTTGACTACGATCCACCAAATTGTCGTCCACACCAAACCCATTATTCCTGGAATATACAAAAAAAATACATTAATTGTGATAATCTTTTATATTTTCTTAGGAAAAACGTTTCTATTTCTCTACTGGGACTTCAATAACCTATGGCGGACATTTTATTTACTATTTATTTATTTATTTTTAATAAATAAAACTTACTGTTTGTGGCAAAAAGAGAAAACAAAGTAAAGCTTTTCAGGTTCCTGCAAACGAAAAGAACCTTCAAACACATGAAATACTTACAAAAAAACGTAACAAAATCCCCGGCTAACCAGTGCAATTTTAACCCATTGACCACCGACCGGACCGATCGGGCCACGACACAATAGATTTTCTATTGTGTCTGTGATTCCGGGGGCTGAGGCATTAACTTGCAATTAAAAATAACCCTTAAGGACATAAATTACTTACCAAAAACGTAAAAAATCCCAGGCCAGCCCGTATAATGTGCCAACAGAGAGCACACAGGCATAGCCACTACTGTTCCTACATAACTACCGCTGAAGGCAAAAGTGGCTAGCCTTGCTCTTTCACCGCTCGGTGCCCAAGATGACCATACTGCGTGTATACATGGGTATGTTACACCCTGGAAATTTATAATTAATATTTTAATTAAACTTATACTATAAAGGTGGAAAAAAAAAACTTGATTGTTCCATTTTTTTGTATAGTAAATTTGTCTAGGAAGGCTGTATAGCATCACGCAAATATGAAAAAAGGGTTGTTAGTACCTTATCATAGATTATAATATATTAAACTAGTATTCCGCCTGTGGCTTCGCCCGCTTAGTCTAAAACCTAATAAATTTGTACTAAAACCTTCCTCTTGAATCACTCTATCTATGATAAAAAAATCGCATCAAAATCCGTTGCGCAGTTTTAAATATTTAAGCATACATAGGGACAGAGAAAGCGACTTTGTTTTATACTATGTACCTAGTGATTTACTTACCTCAAATAATCCTTCTATAACTCTAACAGCAATAAGCAGACCTGTGCTAGTGTGCGCTAGCGGTGGAGTAAAGAGAGTCAGCAGTGACGTCATACCCACACCGATCGCGAACATTCTAGAAAATATTTTTTTTTAGATTTTGTCTGATTTTTTTAATAATTAGTTTTTTGAGTTTAGTTTTTTAGTGATAAAGAGTTGCCTAATTATTATTCATGGTATTGAATTGTTACAAGGCATCGTGGATATAAGTAAAAATACTAGTATTTAAATACAGGACATTTAAAATGGGTAGAATAAGAAACATTTTTTTTAACGTCTCTATTCAGATATTTTGCCTTCAATCTTCATGCTATTTTGACGAATATCATTCTAAAACATTCTATGTACCCACAACATGAAAGGTTATAATTTCCAATTTTTTGTGACTTTTTCATTCTCTCACACATTCATTCGTTTTACAATAAGGAACGAACCTGTTACCTCCTATTTTAGCCGCCAACCATCCACCAGGTAGCTGTGTAATGATGTAGCCATAGAAGAACGAGCTCAGCACTAGACCTTTTGTTTGGGAACTCCAGTCGAATTCTGGCACCTGAAATTATTTATTTTTTTATTTGAAAGGGTGTACTTATGTGGTGAAAAATGAAAAAATTGTTTATTAAAAATGGTTGTATGTTTTTATTAACATAATTCTTCGACACTATTTAAAAACAAACTGTTAACAATTAATTATTCTATTTTACGGTTCTATACTCAATGATAAGATATTAGCGCTCCGCGAGTAGCACGTTGAATTGCGGCTTATTAGCCGAAATTTATCGTATGTATTGGGCCATTTACTTTTACTAACCAACTTTGATGAAATCTCTATACTTCCCTTTTAATATGTCTAAAATTCCCATCGAATAACAAATTACCATTTATTCCCTTGGTATTCCTAGCTCACACAAAACAACAACACAAGTATTCATCCTCTTATATTTACGACATAGGTATACCATAAAGTACTATTCAAATTATTAAAATTATTTCTTTCTTTCTTTTACATTAGGTCTTTAACAAATTTGTGATTAGAACACTCCTAGTAAGCAAATAAAATGCTTGTGTCAGGAGGTTCCGCTCTTCCTTAACACTGGTACTAACTAGAACCATTAGCATTACCACATATAAATAGTGCTCACATAAACTATAGTCCCATTCTCAAGTTCCGTCTCCATCGGCTCCGTCATGGCTACCACAGCGACTGACAGGTTCACCCTCAGAGCGTACACGTTGAAAAAACCGAAGAATGCCAAAAGAGAGACCACCAACCGCCTCTTTCTCCAGAACCGCCATGATGTGCTTTGCTCAGTATGCTCTTTGATTCTTGGTTGATCTCTGGAAGGTAAGATAAGTACAATTTTAAAGTAAGAAACATTTATATATTTATGCATTACTAGCGGTCCGCCCCGGCTTCGCCCGTGGTACTTACATGTTTAAACTATCCTATCTCTCAAGTTGGATCGAACTGCACATGGTGTGCGAATTTTATTATAATCGGTTAAGTGGTTTAGGAGTCCATTGAGGACAAAATTGTGACACGAGATTTACAGTGGTGGACGTTTAAATAGAAACAGGTAACACGATGAAGTAGTCATCAAGTTTATTTAACATTAGTGTATTAAAGTATTAGAGATTAAGCATTATTTCATATGTAATAGAACACCCGTTTATCTAGTTTTATAATAAATTGCTTAATTTTAATCAAACGTTAGCTTAAATTAATAAAATCAAACAACTTTAGGTGAAGTCTGATTTCCGCGTATTTTCAGTCTGGACAACAAATTAGAAACAGCATGTTTCGAGTGTTCTAAAGTCAAAACCTATTAAAATGCCGTCAATATTTTTTTCATCTATAAATATTTGCACCGTTTTTTAAACATTCCATCTAAAAGTTTCTGAAAATTAATTTACTTTGCAGCAAAAATGGGTAAAAGTAAGATTCGTGACCCATCAACCAGAAAAATAATTTTAAGTTTACAATTTGACAAAAGCTGGAGTTACAGGAAAATTGCAAATCATTTAGAGTGTTCGATAAAAAGATATTCAATGTTACAGTCTATTTAAATAAGCATGGTAGTTCTGATCAAGTGTCTAGAAAAGCTGGACCATGAAAAATCACTGCTCGCGAGGATAGGCAAATGATTCTTTTGGCAAAAATGGATCCATTTAAAAGCTCAAATTCTATTATAAAATTAGTTTTTTCCGAAGATGAACCACGCCATGTGTCGATGAGATCGGTTTTCGGGTGGTAAGTCGAGGCAAAATTGTTTGTGAGAGAGGCCAGGAAAGTACAGCTTCTTATTATGCAGGGAACGACGATTTGCATTTACTAAGAAATATTGTTTGAGAACAGTCCGCCAGTGAAAAAGTTTTATTTTGGGATGAAACAAATTAATTTAATCAATTCTGATGGCAAAAGATACGCGCGTCGTCCAGTTAACCATACCTTAGATAATAAATTAAAAACAGTTAAGCAAGGCGGAGGAAACATTATAGTATGGGGTTGTTTTTAGATTGTTATAATCTTTATAGACAACAACGGCTTTACAACGTCGTGGCTCAGATTGTAAGAGATTTTCACACGTTTGCAAAAACATATTTCCTAATAGAATTGGAACCTTTAAATGGATCTATCTTTTCGAAAAGAATAATTTACCTATCCTCGCGAGCAGTAGTTTTTCATGGTCAAGCTTTTCTAGGCACTTAATCAGAAGTACCATGCTCTTTGAAATGAACTATAGCATTGAATATCTTTTTATCGAACACTCTAAATGATTTGCAATTTTCCTGTAACTCCAGTTTTTGTCAAAATGTAAACTTAAAATTATTTTTCTTGTTGATGGGTCACGAATCTTACTTTTACCCATTTTTGCTGCAAAGTAAATTAATTTTCAGAAACTTTTAGATAGAATGTTTAAAAAACGGTGCAAATATTTATAGATGAAAAAAATATTGACGGCATTTTAATAGGTTTTGACTTTAGAACACTCGAAACATGCTGTTTCTAATTTGTTGTCCAGACTGAAAATACGCGGAAATCAGACTTCACCTAAAGTTGTTTGATTTTATTAATTTAAGCTAAGGTTTGATTAAAATTAAGCAATTTATTATAAAACTAGATAAACGGGTGTTCTATTACATATGAAATAATGCTAAATCTCTAATACTTTAATACACAAATGTTAAATAAACTTGATGACTACTTCATCGTGTTACCTGTTTCTAATTAAACGTCCACCACTGTATATATATTAAGATGTGCTAAAACGGTGAAGGAAAACATCGCAAGGAAACCGACATGTGGCCAGCGTGGAGGATTATGGCCTGTACCCACTACCCATATAGGAGGTGTCCGGTGTCCCTGCAGTGGGAACGTAGGTATGTGGGCTGATGATGATGAACTATTAATTAGTAATCTTTGGTATTATGTACAATACATGCGTATGTGAAGGCTACTCGAAAATAAGGTTGGCTATATTTTGTTAGATCTTTGATTGGATACAAAAAAAAGATCTTATTATTTTTGAAAAGTAAATTTTTACTAACTACAATATAATAACATGAATATGAATAAATTAACTAATATTATACTATTACATTTTTTGTCTTAAAGTTAAGTGTCAATTATTCTTTTCCCATTTTCCTGCTAAAATATGGTTTATAACGGATAATGTTAGGCTAATTAAAGCGTAATGCATAGCCATAAGTTTCTTGAATTTCAATTTAAAATGAATGTAGGTGACATAAAATCTTCCCAAGGGCGTCCCAGATTTACGGCCAAAAGTTTCCCATTACATTGGGGAAATATATCATAAGTCAACTCGTAAGACCATTAAAATTTTGTGACCGAAATTCCATGATCTAAAAATAGACTAGTGGTGTATATTAAAGTTATTATAGTAAAATTTAAGCATTCAAAATGCATTTGAAGTCTGAACCGATTGATCAAAAGTGTTTCATTCTTTGTAACTAGATTGATGTTTCATACTTATGAATTTTGATCTTCATTCATTAATATATTATAGTTAGGAATTAATTATTAGGTAAGTCGATTATAGTTATATATTTAAACTAGCTTCCGCCCACGACTTTGTACGTGCATACTGCATCCCCGTTTTTTCCCGTTCCCGCAAGAATTTCGGGAAATCCTTTCTTAGCGGATGCCTACGTACTAACATCTACCTGCAAGCCAAATTTTAGCCCGATACGTCCAGTGGTTTTGGCTGTGTGTTGATAGATCACTGTATCAGTCACCTTTGAGTTTTGTATGTATATAAGATAACGATAATCGATCGATTACATGAAACTGAGTTAAAATAGGTCAATGAAATGGAAAACAAGTGCATGATTGAGCATTACAATGGCGTAATTTCACGGTTGTAAATAAATATCGTAGGTACCTATTACGATACACGCCGATACGGTTATAAGGAATTTATATCGATTTCATTTTTGCGTTTAAAAGCTCATGTTTGTGGGTAGGAAGTTGGAAATCTTCGGCGTAAAAATATTAATATTGGGTATGTATAAAGTGCAAGTTGCTCCTTGCAGTTGAAAAATCACTAAGGATACAAAATTAAAATTAGTGTGTACGCGTGCGTGTAAAATTTGATGCATTTGTTTTAATTATTTTTGTTTGACATTAAAAAAAAGAAACCCTAATGACACGTCTTTATTCAAAATTTTTATTCTTTAGGTGCGGCTCTACGGCTTCTCATATGAATATCAATAAAAATGTACGTAGTAACACTTAATTCCTAAGAACAAAAAATTACAGCTACATTTGCAACAGAATATTTAACGAGGTTTAAATATAGCGTGTGCATTGTGTCAATCTGTTGCTCCTAAGCAGGCGATCTGATTACAATGCATGTATTTCGAAGATCTTGACTTTCGAGGTTCTTAGTTATGTTCGGAGGAAATAGAAGCACTCCGTAACTCAAGAATATATTCATGTTACAGTGGAATTAACCAGGAGTTAGGTCAATACTTTAGCAAAACTAGATTTACTTCAGAAGAACTTCCTTTGTCATAAAACTATTTATACTGCATTGTTTAGATCGTACGTGTCCATGTATAAATCAATATACTTGATAAAATATATGTATGAAAATAATATGATTATACCTCGTTCTCACTACGTAGGTATATTATCCGAGCTTTTGTCAGCAATATTTTAGTGGGCGTGCAAATTACGATTTAGGTTTACGATTTTATTTGTGAGCCGAATATTGAATATATGAATAATTTACCAAATTACCGACTCTTTATGTTCCTGTCTAGATATTTAGGAGTTCTTAACTTCCAAGTTTGTTCATGATCGAACTTCAAAACACGTGACGCTACGCCTTTTTAGGGTTCCGTAGCCAAAATGGCAAAAACGGAACCCTTATAGTTTCGTCATGTCCGTCTGTCCGTCTGTCCGTCTGTCCGTCTGTCACAGCCGATTTACTCGGAAACTATAAGTACTACAGTGATGAAATTTGATGGGAATATGTGTTGTATGAACCGCTACAAAAATATGACACTAAATAGTAAAAAAAAGAATTGGGGGTGGGGCCCCCCATACATGTAACTGAGGGATGAAATTTTTTTTTTCGATGTACATACCCGTGTGGGGTATCAATGGAAAGGTCTTTTAAAATGATATAAAGTTTTCTAAAAAACATTTTTCTTAAAGTGAACGGTTTTTGAGATATCAGCTCTCAAAGTCGTAAAAAGTATGTCCCCCCCCCTCTATTTTTATAACTACGGGGTATAAAATTCTAAAAAAAATAGAGGTGATGCATGCTAATTAACTCTTTCAACGATTTTTGGTTTGATCAAAGTATCTCTTATAGTTTTTGAGATAGGTTGATTTAACTGTAATTTATTATATTTGCTGCTACGGAACCCTTTGTGCGCGAGCCCGACTCGCACTTGGCCGGTTTTTTTATGTAAGTTCTGGCTGGATTCTATTAAGACTTCGAACAATATAGGCGGTTTTATGTGAAGAACTTAACTCTGAGATGAACAAAAAAAGGATTGTACCTATGGGTACCCACACGCCAAAGCCGCTGAATCGATTATAATGAAATTTGGTACATAAATAGTCATAAAGGACGAAGCATAACATTGACGACATAAAAATAAATATGTATAAACATAGGTGTATGAAATATATTAAGTAAATATTACGTACGATGTACATATACTAATAGAAAGGATCACACAAAGGTCATGTTTGTTAAGATTGTAATAATTACCATCTGAGCGATAATTTTGTACTCTAAATGAATGCAAACACACATGTCTTATGGTAAGTTATAAGTATCTATTTTCCGTCAAAATATTGAGCTTAGAAATATTTAATTAATTTTTAATACGAAGCTCGATAGGTTTTATTTATTTACATTTTGTTTTGTTGAAACCATATCTACACATATAGGTAGACTCGACAAACGTTATTTCATCAGAACACCCTTATCACTTAAGGCAATAAAAAATAATTTACGACCTAATATCAAACCTACACAAAAAGTTCATAAAAATCGGTCAATTCGTTCGAAGAGGAGGTCGTTGACACGTAAGTTATGAAAAAGATAATATTTCATAACCATTCTTACTAAATTCATCCTAAATCACGTCTCCCAGTAAATCCAAAACCTAAAGAAATACAATAAGAAATTTCACTCAAATCCATGTAACATGGGCGAAGGCGGCGAATGAATACTTTTTCTTACAGATCCCTCATGCCTACAAGTTTACGAGCAAGCTCAATAATATGAACACAATATATTTAATGTAGGGCTATATGGGTACTAGGGCTTCGCTTGTCGCTACCTAAATAAGTGTCCTAACTACAAACCAGCTGACATAAAACGTAAGTCGTAAAAATAAGGGTTCAGAGCATTAGCTTTATGTAGAGCTTTATGTAAACAACCTTTGAGTAATGAATAAAAAACATTTGATATTTTTTCTAGGAGTAAAGTTGGGTAATCAAACTCATAAATGCAAAAAAAAGTAAAAGAAATCTTTGAGACGGAAAAATACACTAACTTAGAATAAAGGTATCACAATTCGTATTTTATCACGTAAGATTAGATACACTACGAGTAATGTATCGTCTATCTAAAATCATACAATTATACAGTTAAAAATATTCAATTTTACTAACCCAAAAAGGATCGACTAAAGTCATATAATCTGTGTTGCCAATAAGGACAGTTATGTCCGGTTAATGCACTGACTTGACCCCACGGAACCCATACACTTAAGTGTTTTCGTAAGCAACTTATCGTAGAGGAATGTTTATTAGTTCATTGTCGAGTTATTCCAAGGTCCACTCCCTTTTACTATTCACATTTCACTGTTACGATATGTTTTTCCATTGTTGTAAAGGCATTGTTACAGAGAGGTTCTACGCTCTGTGAATGCTGCGAACGAATCTATGTTGTATCTAAATAAATTTGATTTGAGGGCAGGGAAATACTATAAATAAATAAAAGAAAATATGATCAATTGTTACTGAATTATTATTAGCTTATTGTTTAAGAGAATTGGTAATTAAAAGATAAATCAATATGTAGTTAAAATTATTAGTAAAAAATATGCCATAACACATGTAAATTATTATGTAATGACATTTTTTACACCACGTTTATACAAATAATGTAATTATACTTTTCTTACAAGTTACAACGCAGATCTTACACAATTTCAAGAATATTAAAACTAATAAAACCCAATCCACGTTGTTTTTAACCTTTCACGTCTAACCTCCAAATTCAGTACTCTATTTTTCGGAGTGTCCTTTTAATTTTATTTTAAAAATAAACGTACCACCTATACACATAACAGCCGTACAAATAAAAACTTGCTTATTCAAACCTTATGCAATGCATAGATATGATAAGAATAAATAAAGAATAAGGATGTCATAATTTCTTACAAATAAATTTGGAATAACGTCGATGTATCTATGCTCACGCTATGCAATAGGCGCGAAGCGGCAACGTCGCAATTCATTCACAAAATTATGAAAAACATTGAAATTGTCTACGGTTAAGCCTGGGTGCTGTCATTTTGCTGACGCTCGTTTGACTTCGTCGAATTTGTTGTGAAGTTTCATCATACGATGTTCTGTTTATTTATTTTTTAAATATTTATTGGAAATAATTTAAATATATCATTAAATATGCAAGCAAATGATAGATAACGCGATCCGCTATACGAAGATAAACCCACCTTGAGATAGAGAGTTGCCAAATAACTGGTATTCAAAACATACAACTCCAGGCTTAGAAGATTTATATTTTCAACGAAAGTGTATATTATTGTGATAAGTTTAGAAATAAGTTTTATGTATGTATGGTTTGGCGCATGTTGTAAATAAATAAATCATTATAAATATCAAAAGGGTTTTTCATAATTTCGTATATTTTGACATTTCATACAAAATTTTCCATTTCAATAGGTACGTAATGAAATTATTAATTTGCTCAACTTTTTCTACTTCTCGTATTACTCTCATTGCTATTATCTCAAATTTAGATTGAAAATTGCTTCTAAAACTTGTAAAACACAGCACAATGTACTAAAAGATATGTTATAACTCGGTTATGTCAGACTTATACTAGGGTGGTAGCCGTAATAAGGACGGAATAGCATTAGTATGAATACTTATTACGAAGTTATACTAGGTTACATTTATTTCGTGTTTATTTGTATGATTTTTCCTTATTCTTAGTTTATTCTTTGCATAAAATGTTATAACTCGTTTATTTGTACGGCTGATAAACTTTAGAAATATATTAGGGTAGTTACCTAATACATACCTATAAAGTTAAGGTTAAAAAGCAGGCTAATAAAACAAAGCAGGTCTCCAGGACATGGTCGCGGAAGAATTCTAACAAATACCCGCGGCCCCATCATTAAAGCGGCTCGACGGAACACAGTGGGGTTTTAGTCGGTAAGAATCCGACATAACCCACGGCTCCTTCCCCGGGGGCCGTGGGTATCTTTGGAAGATTTCCCCACTATATAAAAAAAAAGTCTCCAGGACATAAAACGTTCGTTCCAACACAAAACATTCAAAATATGTGTTCCAGTTAACTCAAATTGATATAGCTTACTACAAATACAATTTCAATAAACGATATGATTATCTTAGTAGGGAACTTTGGTTTGTTTACATTGTACGAGATAACAACTCACTGTGTAGACATCAGGGATACGATGATATGAATATATTCAGCTTAATGATCCATAAACGAACTAAGAGAATATAAAGGACGTATTTTCAGATTAATATGAATAACTGCAACTGTTATCTCGCCATACTATTTACAACAAAGTTCGGATGTATTGGAGTTTCTTCGGAAGTTATGATATAAGTTTGTTCGAATGCCGCCGTTGAAAGATGTACAATTTACAGATATGCTTGGAGAATATTATATACTAGATTTCCGCCCGCGGCTTCGCCCGCGTTTTAAAGGAAAACCCGCACAGTTCCCGTTCCCGTGGGATTTCCGGGATAAAACCTATCCTATGTGTTAATCCAAGTTACCCTCTATATGTGTGCTAAATTTCATTGTAATCGGTTCAGTAGTTTTTACGTGAAAGAGTAACAAACATCCATACATCCATACTTACAAACTTTCGCCTTTATAATATGTAGTATTAAGATTAAGATATTTTATGTACTTATTTGTATATGTGCTCTATTACACAACTATTATTTATTTTGAAGGTTGAAAATGTTTCGATAAAGATTAGATATATGTTTAAAAGTCACCTTCTATTCAAAAATATATAGACATTTTAATTTTATATTATTTATTTTGCACTAGCTTTCCGCCCGCGGCTTCGCCCGCGTTTTCAAAGAACCCGTTCCCGTAGGATTTCCGGGATAAAACCTATCCTATGTCCTTTCTCGGGTATCAAAATATCTCTATACCAAATTTCATGCAAATAGGTTCAGTAGTTAAGGCGTGATTGAGTAACAGACAGACAGACAGAGTTACTTTCGCATTTATAATATTAGTATAGTATATGGATTAGGTAAATGCGAACTATAACTAACTAGTCTTAAAGAATAAGTAGGTAAATTGTGATGGCCTTTTCAAAGGATTTTATTTTCGAATCGTGGACAATATAATTTAAATACGACATATAATAAACAACTCAAACCATTCAAAGAAACATACAACACATTACCTTGACAATTGACCTATGCAATAGCCAATATGCATTCTCTATAGTTGTAAGAAATACAGGATTCTTATTCTATCACTAGCTGTGCCCGCGACTTCGTCCGCGTGGAATAGTGACTGCATAGTAGTTACTACTTAACACACAATTATTGAGTAAACACGTCTTGAAACACGTACTATCATATACAACTGAATTATAAGTACTTACACATTATTATAAAGTTAAGAAATAAAATAAATAATAACACAAAAGAACTGTTAGTAAAATTTATTACAAAACTGAGCTATAAAACTTAGGTACAGAAGAGTTCAAAATTTCCAGGATGTGGTTATTCTCCCGCTCCCATATTCCTTCTACTTTCACAGACTTTCAACTTTTCCCTTTCACCCCTAGTAAATGGCAGAACCGATTTTGATCTAAACCATGTCTAATCATACCTATATATTATGTACATGTCATATCCTTTCGTTTGGTACTCCATTTGGATTATTTATCTCCACTATCACCCCTAAGGTGCCCTATATGTAATAAACAGCTGATTAACCAATTTTGATAAAACATGACTAATTGTAATTCACACGTCATTTGATATGCCGCTTGATTATATTATTCGACCACATTCGATTATTCATTCCCACTTTTACCGCTATAAATCAATAAATGGATGAACCGATTTTGATTAAATATGCCTCATCATACTTCTCACGTCAGGTCATGCCCTTTCATTTGATATGCCACTTGGGTATATTATTTGACAACTTTTATTCCCACTTTTATACCTATATCCAATAAATGGATGAACCAATTTTGATAAAATATGTCTTATTGTACTTTACACGTCATGTCTTTCATTAGATAAGTCACTTGAGTATATTTGATAAAATTTATTTATTTATTCCCACTTTTACCCCTATATCAAATAAATGGATGAACCGATTTTGATAAAATTTGACTAATTGTTTCTGACATGTCGTCTATTTTCATTTGATATATCACTTGGGTATAACCTACATTAACAACCTACATTAACAACTAACATGCGTTTTTTTCACCCCTATATAATATAATAAACAACTAATGTAACAAAAAAACGCATCTAATTCGTATTACCCGTTAGCGAGCTACGGTGGCACAGACAGACACGCAATACACACTTAGCGGTCATAACACCCCTCTTTTTGCGTCGGGGGTTAAAAATATAATACCTACGACATAATTTCAAAGACCTTTTATATAGAAAATTTACCTAGAAGTAACCATAATGCTATTTGTGCAGGCTTTAGACTTATGAGCAAAAATCTAAATAAAGGTCCTTTGACCCCCCTACTACCCCCTCAGCATAACCACCCCCCCCCCCACGCTTGGGGACTTTCGATATGATCATCTGGACATGTCAAGGAATAACTTTAGCGTATAATTTACGTAATAAAGTAATTCATGTATAGAATGCCTTAGCAAATGTTCGCTGTGATTACTTGAATGGTCATAACTTTTTTATTTATGAACCGATTGACATGAAATAAACACTAAATGTTAAATGAAGCTTACCACAATATATTAGTGAAAACCGCATCTAAATCGGATAAGCCGTTTCTGAGATTAGCGTGTTCAAACATACAGACAAACAGACAAACAGACAAAAATTTTTTTAACAACAGTTTTGGGTTTGGGATCGATTTAGTAATAACCCCTACTAATTTTTTTTTACATATTTTCATTGTACAGACACCACTTTTCTAGAATTTTATTATATGTATTGATGATGATATTGATGATTGATGATGATGATGATGATATCTCTACTTCTTCAATATTTCATTCCAATTTGTTCAGGTATTTTAGCGTGATTGACATATAAGTATGCATAAAAACGAGTACCATAACTTTTAATTCGCCCATTATTTATCAGGTCTATTACCCTTACGTTACATTAATATACTACACTGGTCATCAAAAAAATCGACCCACCTACACTATGTTTGCTATTTATCGATTATTTCACAAATAAGTCGTCCTATATTGTTGTATTTTATTGTAAGGGTCTGATAACATGCTAATCATTATGTTTGTCGTAAATTTTACTGCACTTAATGATTCTTAACAAATTTTTATACAGAAATACTGTACAGTGTTGATTTGACGGTTTACGGCGGGACAAATTATGCCCGTGTTCCCAGTTCAAAAATGACTTTTTTCGGGATCTCTTGTTCATAACGTTAAGTTTAATAATTGATGCTGTAGTTTTGATAAATTTTGTCTCAAAATAATGGATACTACTGTAGCTGAGGGGGCCCAAACTGTGGCTCTACTAAAACAGGGGTTATGTCAACTTGCCGTGGCTAAAAAGTAAAATCTGTGCTGTTTTGCAGTTCGATGAGTTTACCAAAGGTTTCTAGAGACTGGGCAGTATCGATGAAAATATTGATCTGCAAGAAATAGGGCGGCAACTCAAAGGGACGACCCCTAGATAATGTAATCAACTCTACAAAATCGACATCTGTTTGGTGTAGATCTCTAGTGACGCCTGCGTAAAGATAAGGAGGTGGGTATAAATGACAGAACTGTTAGAAGAAGACTTTAGGAGTAGAACCTAAGACCACACAAGCCAGAAACAGGGCCACAATCAGCCACAGCTCATCGACAAACCAGACTTCAATTGACTCGAAATCACGTAAACTGGACTATAGGCCAATGGGAGTCAGTACTTTTGAGTGACAAGATGCGAATGACTTTATATGGTGCTGATAGACGTCTTTATGTCATGCGATGACCAGATGAACGATTTGTTCAGTGCTAGGTAAGAGAAACGGTCGATTATGATGGAGGCTCTGTAAAGTTCTAGAGTGGCATTTCTTTGACAAGACGCACGGAGCTTGACGATAAAAAGATGCTCATTAAATGCTGTTCAATACATTACCGAGGTTTTGGACTATCATATGGTGTAATATGCCGGCTGTATCTGCAAAAACTTTGAGTCTATGCATGATTATGCTCGGAAACACGTAGAGCGAATCGTGATCCAGTATTTAGAAGAGGTCCGCATTAGAGTTACACTCTGGTTAGCAAAAAGTCTCGATTTGAAACCTACAGAACACATGTGGGACAATTAAAAAATAAAGCTTAGAGCTCGTAATTCAGCCCCTACAACAATAGGAGACCTGAAAACCGCCATGAGGGAAGAATGATCACGAATTCCTCAAGAGACCATCAAAATCTTGATTATTTCTTTAAAATGGTGAATGCAGGCTATCATTCCAGAAAGAAGAGAAAGTACTGAGTATAAATTCGAAGGAAACGTGATCATAAGTTTCATGATTACAAAATAAACTGCATTTGAAATTAAACAAAGAAAAAGCTGAAAATTGAGGATTTTGATCTTTATTCGAAATTGACAATTTGTTTTATGATGTTTATGATTTTATGTGTTTATATTCGTGTAAATATGCACGTTTAATTAATCAGTTCAGTTTCCAAACAAATTTTTTCTTTAGTTTGTGAGAAAACCGCAATTTTCCGTAAAAATGCAGGTGGGTCGATTTTTTTGATGACCAGTGTAGTTAGGTTCCGCTCTAATTCCATTGATCAATTACAAATAAAAACTCTACCTACTGTTTTCCAATAGTACAATTAAGTTTTTTACCACATTTACGTTTTTGATGCACCTATTATCAAGTAAGGTCGTTTTCGTTTGTTTTTACGAGTGTTTTTTTTAAATTACGATTGGATTATATCATTACTAGCTTTCCGCCCGCGGCTTCGCCCGTTTTGTCTAAAACATAATAAATTATATACTAAAACCTTCCTCTTGAATCACTCTATTAAAAAAAACCGCATCAAAATCCGTTGCGTAGTTTTTAAGATTTAAGCATACATAGGGACATAGGGACAGAGAAAGCGACTTTGTTTTATACTATGTAGTGATAGTGATTACCGTGAAAATTTTATCGAAGTAATCTGCACTTCTATTATAATATTACAAAGAGGCCAAGTCTCAACTTTGTAAGTTTATGGAGAGATCTTTGGAATCTGATCATGAATATTATTTTTTGTTATACATCTGTTTAACTGGGATAAATGAACTCCGAATGAAAATTACATTAAAACATGAATACTTCTAGTAATATAAAATTAGTCATCAGAATATATTAAATTACTTCAAATGAAAAACTATCCGTTCCGCTTTCACAGCACAACTTTCTAACAAATTCGAAATTTGACCAAATAAACTACCACCGGTTTTCAAAGTTAAGTAGTTTTTACAAGATTGATTGACAAACAAAAATAACGTTGAGTACCTTTTTACAATAATTTTCGCATCATAGAATACGTGAAGATCAATAATTTTTGGTCTTTCCTATTATAATATTGTTTTGAAAAAGCTTTTGAACTCAAGTTATCTCGCGGTTATTGTTTT